>PVKS010009008.1:0-65829 GCA_004027875.1 Aplodontia rufa | reverse complement strand
CTCTTTTGGGAACATACCCAGGAGTGGGATAGCTGGGTCATAAGGTGGTTCCAGTCCTAATTTTTTAAGGATTCTCCACACTGCTTTCCATAGTGGCTGAACCAGTTTGCAGTCCCACCAGCAGTGTAACAGTGTTCCTCTTTTCCCACAGCCCCTCCAGCATCTGTTGTTGTTCGTATTCTTTATTTTTGCCACTCTAGCAGGAGTGAGGTGGAATCTCATTGAAGTTTTGATTTGCATTTCCCTTATAGCTAATGATGTAGAGCATTTTCTCATATATTTATGGGCTTTCTGAACTTCGACTGGAGAGAAGTTTCTTTTTAGATCTGTAGCCCATTTATTGATTGGATTATTTGTGATTTTGGTGTTTAGTTTTTTAGTTCTTTGTATATTCTAGATTTAGCCCTCTGTCCGAGGTGTAACAGGCAAAGGTTTTCTCCCATTCTGTAGGTTCTCTCTTGATGCTCTTGACTAAATCTTTAGCTGTGCAAAAACTTTTTAGTTTAATTGCATCCCATTCATTTATTCTTGCCTTTACTGCTTGAGCCATAGGAGTTTTGTTAAGGAAGGCGATGCTGACTCCTATGTCCTGTTGACCCTACTTCTTTTTCTAGTAAATTTAAAGTTGTTGGCTTAATATCCAGATCTTTGACCCATTTTGCAAGGATTTCTTAAGACATTGCTCTGTTCTTACCTATCAAGATAATTTCTGATAATAGGTTTATTTATTTAGGAAAAAACTAAATTTTAAAGGAATTAAAGCTTGTACTTGTTTTAAAATCTTTTAAATAATTAATTCATAATTAATTCAATAAATGTTTTTAGGTTATTACAATATAGGTAATACCTAAATACATGTGAAATATTATGTAAGTATGTAGAATGGAAGTTTATGTAGGAATTCAGCCAGAATAAGAAAAAAGTGCTCTCTTTTATATTTGATGTAGGAGGGCCATACTGCCATTTTAAGGCCTGGTTTATATCTATTTGCTTTAACTACATAAACATTTCATTGTTATATAAATAAGGTGTATTTATACACCAGATAATAAGTCTACTTCTGATCAACACTCTTTCCTAACTTTAAAAATTTTAAATTATCCTTTATTCTTGTTAGTATTGCAGATCTATGATTGTAAATATACCGCATTATGGATTCTAAATTTTTCTTCAAAGGTTAAACTTAATTGATACAAGGACATCAATATAATAACAATGGTATTACAGGCTTCTGTGTATACTAGGTGTGTTCATGCCATCCAGGTGTAAAAATCTTTTGAGGTGTAAAACTTAGAAGAACACTTTACCAAGTTGGTGTTTCTAAACTAAAGTTGTCTACTTAGTTTTTCATGTGGCTTTTGTTGCTCCAACACTTTGTTGTGTAGTGGTGCTGGGCTCGAACCTGGGTCCTGGCTCATGCCAGGCAGGTGCTGTAACTGCTCAGTCACCTCTCCAACCCCTAGAAACAACAAATTTGGTTGGGGATCTATTTATGTCATTTAATGTTTATACCCTGTAATAAGAGTCTGATTTTCTTGAAGGTTAAAAATATAGAAACTTCTATAAGTATAAATATTGTGCTATTTGTCAAGAGCCCCCTCCTTATCTGAGATAAGTGTCCGTCTCTCACCCTACTCCATGTTAGGATGATTCCAAACAAGGCTAAACTTGAGCTCATTTAAAGTTGTATCAAAGGATAGATTTTTTTTTTAAGTGAGAGGGACAGTGAGAGAAAGAGACAGAGTCAGTTTTTAGTTTTCTTTTCATATGGCTTTCGTTGCTCTGACACTTAGCTGTGTATGTGGTGCTAGGGTTTGAACCCATGTACTTACACATGCCAGGCATGCACCATTATTGTCGAGCCACAGCTCCAGCCCCAAAGGATAGATTTCGTTATAAAGATTTCTGTGATCTCAAAATATCAAGAAATATAATACAGAGTTAATTATTAAAGATATGCAAGATTGGGGCTGGAGCGGTGGCTAAGCAGTTGGAGCACTTGCCTGGCAAGTGCAAGGACCTGGGTTCAAACCCCAGCACCGCATACGCAACTGAGTCAGAGAAACAAAAGCCAAATGGAAAAATAAAATTGATTCCTTCTCTCTCACTTTCTCTTTTTATTTTTATTTTTTAAGAAAGAGGGTATAGTGAGAGAGAGAGACAGAGAGAATCAATTTTTATTGAGTTTTTCACATGGCTTTCGTTGCTCTGACACTTTGTTGTGTAAGTTGTGCTGGGGTTTGAACTCGCGTACTTGCGCATGCCAGGCAAGCACCGTACTGCTAAGCCACCACTCCAGCCTCTCTCTCCCTCTCTCTTGAAAGAAAGATATTCGAGATTGTAAGGAAGTTTTTTTTTTTTTTTTCCCAACAAGGAAGTTTTTAAAGAAAGTAAAATTTAAAAAGGGTCTCATGTGACTGAGCTGATAGATTTCCGGATCTTTATGGAGGTAAAATAAGCACTAAAGTCGCATTAATTGTTATTATAGAAATTATTTTTCCTGATTCAAAGCAATTTGGTTTTATTAATTCCATTTTGTATTTTCCTTTTCAAACTTTATAACTGTTGCCTATTCATGTTTTCCAGAAGTACTACTTCTAACACACAAACCTGAGTTAAGCCATCACCTACAGGACAGATGAAATACAGTGCTATTTTCTAGTACTCTTATTAACCCTAATAAGATGAAAGGGTAACTATAAAACTGTACACATTGAAGTTAAAACGCAATACTCCCACTTTAAGACTGATGAAACTGGCCTACTGGATTTTAAAACAAAAACCAATGTCAAGAAAGCTGAAGGGCTAAGGAAAATAGTATTTTGGCCTTGCCCTATTTGGTCAGCTAAAACTCAGGGGATTTCTCTACAGGCTTGGCAACTTGGGGTAACATGACCTCCTGGTCAGGGGGATCAAATGACTCTAGAGAACAGAAAGCTGCAAGAAGAGAATGGATAACTGAAGAAGGATAAATGTCCCTGATGTGTCCAAGCCAAGCCACAGGTGGTCTGATCCATCCTGGAAGATGGCACAACAGGTGGAAGAGCCAAGAGGCTTTTCAAAAGTTCCCCAAGAATGACCATGGCAAATCTCAGCTGACTTTTAGCAATAGATAGGAACAAGGTCAGTTTTGATTTGGTCTTAAACACCTGGCAGGAGAATTATAACCCAACTACAGCCATCAAAGACATTCAAAAGACAATGGTTCTTTTGGTGTAATTTGATATATATATATTGTGTCAGCCCCACCAAAAGTAATTAAGGATAAAACTATGAAGAAAAGTTTCCGAGACTGGAGTGCCTAATACACAATTGTGTTTTGAATCAATTCAAGACCTATCTGTGGGGCTGGAACGGTGGTTCGGTGGTTATAGCACTTGCCCAGCATGCACAAGTACATGGGTTCAAACCCCAGCACCACGTACACAACTAAATGTCAGAGCAATGAAAGCAATGTAAAAAACTCAATAAAAATTGATTCTCTCTCTTTCTCCCTCTCTCTACTGTCCTTCTCTCTTAAAAAAAAAAAAAGACCTATCTGTGCCCTTTTTATTTTGGTAAGGTTAAAATGAATTGCTAGTGAGCTCCACCCCCCATTCTAGAATTTTCAATTCACCACTTCCAGCCTGGAGGTCTGATATTAAACAAGATCTGGAAAGCAGCAAAGAGCCAGCTGACCTGAAAAGGACCTTTCCAAGTGCTCCTGATCACTGGGATGGCTATCCGAACTGCTAGAGGGGAGGACGCATTACCATGGCTGATTTTCACCTCAAAAAGTTAATATATCTAGGATAGATGGCCACATCAGAGGATATAATGAAAACGGCACCAAAGGTTTAAAAGAAAACGGTGGATTTGTGAGCAATAAGTCTAATGGTCCATTTTTAGAATGTAGTTTTAAGGTTCGCACATAAAAGGAAGCCGTCTTAGGTCAGGAACCATGTGGTCAGAGATAACCCATTTTTAAACTCCTTATCAGACCTACCATTACACCCATAGTTCTTTTCCGTACCCACTCCAATTTTACATTAGCCAATTGGGTAGGTTGTACCCCTGAGCTCCCCCCATCAGGGAGAAGGGTAGTATTGCATCAGATTGGAGATTTAAGCAGGCTCCTGCCCAAGTGTGCTTGCTCATTGGATCCCTTCTGTGAGTGCACCTTCTGCAGAAGTAAAGTCTGTCTTGCTCACTCACTTCTGAGCATCTGTTTGATTTTCTTACAGCAATTCAGGATTTTAAATAATTTTATTTCTAACAGTTGAATGCCTCTGGGTTCAATTCCAGGACCTCAAAATATAAAAGACCCTGTTTGTGGTATTCTATTATAGTAGCAGAAAAACCAATGAAGTTACTTATGTTTTTCTATTTATTGTGAAGGCTATTACAAGGAGAGAGATGGGAGCTGGGGCTGTGCCTCAGTGCTAAGAGTATTTGCCTAGCATGAGGCCCTAGGTTCCATTCCCAGTGCCACCCAAAAAAGGGTACAGATGAACAGCTACGTGAGGTGGAGATGGCTTAGGGCAAAGCATATGGGAAGGTTCTGCCACCCTCCAGGCACATTAACATTCTGGAAGCTCTCCATAGGAACCCTGTCCTTTTGGGGGTTAACGGAGGCTTCATTATATAGTCATGATTGATTACATTTTTGGCCATTAGGGGTCAACTCAACCTTCAGCCCCTCTCCTCTCCCTGGAGGTAGGGGTGTGGCATAAAGTTCCAACTCTTTTACTCATAAGGTAGGTCCTCTGGTGACTAACCCCATCTTAAGATTTTCCAAGAATTGCCTCCTTAGAACAATATCTATTGCCCCTATCACCCAGGAAATTAGAAAGTTTAGGATGTCTTTGTTAGGAATTAGGGTCAAAGATCATATACTATAACAAAAGATTCTCCTAGCTACAAGGGTTTTAGGAGCTCTGAGCAGCCAGGGGTAGAAAGAGACCAAATATATTTTTTATATCATAATGTCACTCACACCCAAGAAAGAGGTGAGGGATACAACACTCCTGTTTATTCCCCTGACCTCTTCTTTTCCCTTCTTTGCCTGCTTCTGTGCCCTTGTTAATTGTACCCCCTGGGATCCTTGAGGGTTGGCTTCCCCATTAGGTCTGGTTAACAGAAGAACCAATAGGACATTAGAGGGCTGAGGAGAGGCAAGCTAGGATTCCTTTCTTCTCTGGTGATGTGCTTCCAGAAGAAGCTAAGTGATTCCCACCTCAAGGGCTCCATGGGACAGTTTTACCTCACAGTTCCAGCACTCCTGGACTCAGTAGGTAACACCAGTTCCCCATCTTGCCCCTGCAGCCCTGGGAGTCCTGCCCACAGCTCTGTAAATAGATCCTTTATTACAGTCCCTTCATTTGAATAATCTGGGGTGAATTCTGTTTCTTGCTGGGATCCCAACAGATGCAGATATGAACCAGCAACACACAGAAGGGGAAATTCAAACCATCAATAAAGATATGAACATACCCTTGACCTTACTTGCACCCAGAGAAATTCAGATTTAAGTATCAATGGGTAGAACTTATCACCCACTCATGTGGGCCAAGGGTAAAAGAATTGTGGATGTGAGAAAATGAGTATTCTCATTCATTGCTGGCAATGTATAACTTATTATATACAGACTTTTGGGGAAGTAATCTGGCAATATCTATAAAATTAAAGAATGCACATGTCCTCTGACTCATTCAATTTATCCTGCAGAAACAAATGTTCTAGGAAATAAGCTATGAACAAGATGTTTGTTGAACATTACTTATGGGTACAAAAAAATGGAGTTGATGGCTCTGCATTTATTGCCTTGGAGGGACATTAAGAAATCAGTAAATTGCGGAACATTGAGTAAAATATACATGGCAGAAATTGCCCAATGTCCCTCATGACCCATTCTCTTTCTTTTTCTTTGGTAATAGAACCTCCAAATAGAGCCAATCAGATACATGACTAACTATTTCCAAGAAACCCTTGCAGTTAGTTGTGTACATGATTCTAAATTATGGCCAAAGGAAAGTGATTATAGGTGATCTGATAGAGGAAGGAATGCCCTCCCCTTCTCCGCTCTCTCCTCCAGCTTCCTGTTGCCTGGAACACAGGCCTGGTGAGAACCACTCTGGCAAATGTGGCACGAGCACCCCTCCAGGATGGTCAACCTGGAAGATGGAAGTTAGCTGAGGATCCAAGACAACTTCAGAAAATGGAATCACCTTGCCACTTTGGGTCACCTATCTCAGGACTATTGTGTGAAAGAGAAGTATATTTCCATCTCATTTAAGCCACAGATATGTTGGGCAATTTCAGGAGCAAAATCTTAATCCCAATACAAATTTACTTTGATTAAAAGAAATAGTAAAACCCTTGCATACATGGGCATATAGAACTTAAAGATGGAGAAAAATACATTCAACCTGTTCACTTTGATTCCCAGGAGGTGACTTGGAATAAAGCTGGGGATAATGAACTTCTCCGTTAGAGGACATGTGTCTTAGGCAGCCTTGTTATGTTGCAAGGAAGACTTACTCAAGTAAAAAAAGGAATTTAGTGTAAGGATACAAAGAGGTCACACAGGCTCGAAAGCCAGGAGCCCCAATGCACCTGGGCTCCTGATGATTGGAATTCAGTAGGAACACAGCTGGGTTCCAATTCCCTCTGCAGTCTTCTCTGTTCCTTGGCATATTACTGCTTGCCCATGATCCAAAAATAGTCACCCTTGGCAACATCTAAGTCAGTGGTTCTCAAAATGTGGACCCCACCAGCATTGGTGAAATCGCCTGGGAGACCATTAGAAATGCAAATGCTTGGGTCCCACTCCAAGCCCAGTAATATTTACTTAACAATCCCTTTAAGCGATTCTCATGCACACGAAAGTTGGAGAACCAATTGGGTAGATGATATTCAGCTCTGAAGTCCACACTTAATTAGCAATAGGAATTCCTGAATTAGAGAGAGGTTTTAATAGGCTGTGTTTACTTTTTTTAAAAAAATAAACTGAGCCATACAAATTATTGGTCTTTGGCCTAAAGGTAGATTATAGCAAGAGTCCATCCTTATTGCATTTAGTCTTTGCAAGGAGACAGGATCACAGTTTATTTAACTTTTTCCCTGTGGCTATACATTTAGAAAAATACCTTTTTTTTTAAGCTATCACCCCCCTGCCACATTCATACATCCATCCTCATAGAATAAAAAATAATGCAATAGTTTATCACTTCCATCAGTGATATAAAATCATATTGTTGGGTGCAGTGGAGGATACCTGTAATCCCGGCAACTGGAGGCTGAGGCAGGAGGACTGCAAGTTCAAAGCCAGCCTCAGCAACTTAGCGAGGCTCTAAGCAACTTAGCAAGACCTTGTCTCAAAATAAAAAATAGTGGTTATGCGCCCCAGGTTCAATTCCTGGTACCAAAAAAAAAAAAAAAAAAAAAGATTATATACCAGCACACAATTGTTAAATATTATAATTAAATTACTTTTTTCTTTTTAGCAAGTTCGACAACATCCCTTTAAACAAAATAATACCTCTCTTCGTAAAGGGAGGATATGTGGCATGAATCAAACAAGGTGTTTGAAGAGTCAGTATCAGGGAGGCACCACGTATGTTGTGATGGGGAAGTTGTGAGGAATGGACAGAGAAAGTGTGGGGCAGTGTTGAGCAGGGGCAGTGGCTTGGGAAGAGACCAAGGCAAGTGTAGGAAGTCAGGGGAAGCTCATAAGTGTTAGGGGATGTCTCATCCATAGGAGTCGCTCTAAAGGTCTGCTAGCAGGCATTTGAAGGAATCATGAGATATCTGATAAAACTCATGGGTAAAACGTTCACACACATTCTCTCACACATACCCGTGCTTTAACGGCTTACATAACCTGCTTACTTCAAAAGGAGGAGAGATTGGAAGCAGTGTGTTTTTACACATTTGATTAAGTTTTTTCCTTGGAAAGGCTATGGGGCATGAAGGTAGGGAGGGAGGAAGGAAACCAAACGGGAGATCATTTTAACCTTGCACAGACGGTGAGGTTACTGTATTCAGGCATTAATTCAGCACTGTGGAAATGAGAATGGGAGGCAGGTCTATTTCCTGCAGCAAGTTCAGGACCCGGGGCAGCCCTAGGTTAGCAGTTGAACCAGGTTAACAGTTGAACCAGTGCTCCGAATATATTTGCTTTAATTTGCATTTCTTTGATTATTAGCAATTATGAGCCTTCTTTTATATTTCTGTTTACAGTTAATTCTCCTAATGCAAATTGTTTGTTTATTTTCTTTGTTCATTTACCACTGGCCTCCTCCCACCTCCCACTGTTTAAAACTTTTTTTGTGGTGCTACGTATCGAACCTAGGGCCTCGCACAAGCTAGGAAAAACTGTACCACTGAGTTACACCCCAGCCCTTCTTCTTCTTCTTCTTCTTCTTTTTTTAATAGATAGAATGAAATTTTCTATTAACACTTTGTTGTATTTGTGATAAATATTTTATCTGATGACTTTAAATGTTAATTGTTAAGGTGTAGAAATGGAAATTTTACATATCTGAATGCCTGCTTTGGTGATACTTTTCTATTGCTTTTAGAGTTGAGAAACTTACCCATTCTTCATAGATCTGATAAATACTCCATCATTTTTATTTCATCTCAATTTTATTTAATGTGATTTTTTTATATTTAACACTTCAATCCATCTGGAGTTTCTTTTTGCAGTATGTTGTTAAGATATGGATCAGATTTAATTTCCTCTCCAATTACTATCTAATTATTCTAACACCTTTCAAAGAAAAGTGTCCTCACCCCAGAGTTTTAAAAAGCTTACAATATCATATAATGAGCTTATTTAACTGGGTCTATTTCTGGAGTCTCTATTTTGTTCAGTGTTGTATGTTATTTTTCTTCTTTCCTTTCCTTTTTGCCAGATGTATATTGTATTTCTTCCCATTTCTGTTAGAGAACTTTCCTATTTATAAGAGGAATTATGGGGGCTGGAGCGGTGGCTCAGTGTTTATGGCACTTGCCTGGCATCTGTGAACCCCAGCACCCCACATACACAACAAAGTGTCAGAGCAATGAAAAACTAATAAAATTGATTCTCTCTTTCTCTCTTTCTCACTGTCCCTCTCTTTAAAAAAAAAAAGAGGAATTATTGAAAGACCTTAGGAGAGAGTCCTATTATAGTAGTTTGGATGCTTTAGGGGCAAAATTTTAATAGATAACAAATCCTTATTATAGTATGTACATTTAACACAAAATACTAATTTTTTATTAACCTAAAAGTGATACATACTCCTTATAAAGTTTTTGTTAACAGTTTTATTTATTTATTTATTTATTTGGTACCAACGATTGAACCTAATGGCTTTTAACCACTGAGCCACATCCCTAGTCCTTTTTATTTTTAATTTTGAGACAGAGTCTTGCTAAGCTGCTGAGGCTGGCTTTGAACTCAAGATCCTCCTGCTTCAGCCTCCTGAGCTGCTGGGATTACAGATGTACACCACCATGTCTGGCTGTTAACAGTTTTATTGAGATATGCTTTATCTAGCATACAGTTGGCCCACTTAAAATGTACAATTCAATAACTTAGTGTACTCACCGATATGTACAGCTATCAGCATGGTTAATTCCAGAACATTTCATTAACTCCCCCCAAATGAACATTACCCTTGACTGTTGCCTGGCCTCACCCTCAAAGGCCCCCATTTCCCCACCCTGGGAAACCACTGGCCTTTCTTCCGTCGGCCTATTTCTGCACATTTCACATCAATGGATTTGGACAATATGTGGTCCCTCGAGGCTGGCATCCTCCATTAGCATCACCTGCGTCACAGTGTACATCAGCACACCATTTCTTCTTACTGCCAAGTAAGATTGCATCATAAACATTTTTATTTATTCATTCATCACTTAAACATTTGTGGTTTTTTTCACTTTTTTATCTATCATGAATAATGCTGCTATGAACATTTATGTAAAAGTTTTTGTATAGAGATATATTTTCTTTAGTTACATATCTAGAAGTGGAATTATAAAGTTTTTAAAATACAGAATTGTGCCAGGTGTGGTGGTACACATTCCTAATCCCAGGTACTTGAGAAACTGAGGCAGGAGAATAATGACTTGGAGGATAGCCCAAGCAATACAGGAAGACCTTGCATCTAAATAAATAAATACATAAACAAAACACCCCCCAAATCCAGATTTGTATAAAGGAAAAGTCATCTATTATGTCCCCCAACAATTCCTGCCTACCAAATGACCTGGGTGTTTTAATTTGGGGAATCATTTTCTCTTTTTCTGAGTGTACACATCATACATCTCTTTTCTTCTTTCTTTTTGTTTTTATTAGTTGAATATGGACTTACAATTGAGGGGGAATCATTATCAAACAATCAAGAACAAATGCATATTCACATAGTTAGCCAAGGCTGATGCCATGCCATGGTTTCCCCCCTTGGGTTCCCCATGGATCTATGTTTCCCCCAGCTGAACCCCTGTGTTAAATGGACTTCTTGTGGAGGTCGGAGATTTCCTTCTGAGGTGATTCCCCCATACTCCCTCCCTCTCTCTTTTTTTTCTTACTTATTTCTTTACTATTCTTTCTTTTCCTTCCTTTAAAAATAGTCCCCCTTTCCCCTCACTTCTTCCCTTCCCTTCTCTCCTCTTTCCTGTCTCTCTTCTTCAGTAAGAAACAGGAAGGGAACCTACAGAGGGTCCCAGGCTCCCTTGCAGATCATCCATTGTTGTGGTCTGGTTTCCTTCTGCGGAGAGCAGAAGACTGTGGAGCAGTACGAAGAGAGTAAAGGGCCAATTTGGATAATTTGGACGTTGCCCTTCCGCCTCACCCTGCCCTGCACCACACCAGGCAGAACCATTACAACAAGCAGCAGAAGAGACATTCATGGTCTAAGTCTCCATCACCACCTGCCTCCCCATCCCAGCCGGGATAGGGTTAGCATGGGGAGTGAGGCTTGCAAAGTAAAGTTACCAAGAGAAACAGAAAAGTTGCATGTTTGTATATCATGATCAATCACGCCTTTTAGGGCTGGAGCGGTGGCTCGGCGGTTACTGTGCTGCCCGGCATGCACAAGTACATGGGTTCAACCCATGTACGCAACTAAGTGTCAAAGCAACTTAGGCCATGTGAAAAACTCAATAAAAATTGATTCTCCCTGTCTCTCTCTCTCACACACTGTTCTTCTCTCTTTAAAAAAAAATCACACCTTTTACATTTATTCTATAGCAATCGCTCTTGCTAATCCTAATGGCTTCCCCCCATCTTATTATTATTATTGTTGTTATTTTAGAGAGAGAGAAAGAGAGAATGAATTTATTAATTTATTTTCCATCCAGCCTTTATTTCTCTGACACTTAGTTGTGTATGTGGTGCTGGGATTTGATCCTGGGTCCTAGTGCATGCCAGGCAAGCACTGCAACCACTGAGCCACTGCTCCAGCCCATCCTAAAGACTTTTAATCAACTCTCTAGAGCTTTCTAATAACACATTTAGACAAACAACTTGTTTTTTTCTTTCTTATATTTTATTTCAGCTACTTTGCTTGTGCTAGAAAAATTCTCAATTTCATCAGATTTATAACAATATTCAGCACCTTCTACTAATCTGAAATGAAATTCATAGGTAACATAAATCACCTAATTTCATCAGTATTATGCCAAATGTAATAAATTTGAACTTAAGGAAAAGTATTCTATAATAAGATAGTATTATTTCAATATGTAAGTACTTGATATACAAATATACTAACAGCTCTAGTGAAGTTGCCCAATAGTTGTTCTAGCTATGTACAGTACCATGGGGACTATGACAACATGTATTTAGGTCTATACAAGAATGTTTTATAGCTAGGTGTAGTGGCACATTCCTATAATCCCTGTGACTTGGGAGGCTAGGCAGGAAGACTGCAAGTTCAAGGACAGCCTCAGCAATTTAGCATGGATCTCAGCAACTTAGTGAGACTCAAAAGAAAAAAATAAAAAGCTGGGGATGTGAGACCTAGCTCAGTGGTTAAGCACTCTCCTGATCCCCAGTATAAAAAAAAAAAGAAAAGATAGAAAAGATACTTAAATATCTATAGCTGTGTTAGAGGTAACAAGATTTTTCTGCTGGTCAACAACTCTCAATAAAGTCTAGAAAAAAACCAGTGTGATACCCTCTCAATTTATGTTACAGTATATTCATTCTTATAAATTTTTCAGTGTATATTAAATTTAAAAAAAAAAAACAATGCCTTAACCGGGCTGGAGCGGTGGCTCTGCTACGGCGCTTGTCTGGCATGTGCAAGTACACGAGTTCAAACTCCAGCACCACGTACACAACGAAGTCTTGGAGCAACAAAAGGCACATGAAAAACTAAATAAAAATCGTTTCTCTCTCTCTCTCTCTCTCTCTCTCTCTCTCACTGTCCCTCTCTCTCTTAAAAAAAAAATGCCTTAATGGTGCTGGAGCAGTGGCTCAGCAGTTACAGCACTTGCCTGGCATGCAGGTTCAAACCCTAGCACCACGTATACAACGTAGTGTCCAAGGAAAGCCACATGAAAAACTAAATAAAATTGATTCTCTCTTTCTCTCTCTCTCACTGTCCTGCTAAATTGCTGAGCCTGGCTTTGAACTCCTCCTGCTTCAGCCTCCCAAGCCTTAAAAAAAAAAAAAAAGCCTTAAGTTTGCATGGAAAACAGAGTAGGACGTCAGAAAGTTATCAGGGATGTAGACAATTCCTTCATTTGTGGAAATGTCTCTTGGGTTGCATATAGCTGGCTTCTTTGACTCCTACTTCAGCGAATGCCTTTACCACATTCCCAAGCATTATGATAAGCAAATATGCTTCTGCATTCTTCCAAAATGTTTGTTCACATGTGTGCATGTCCTAGGATGTACAGACGTATTCCTGAGACCCTACGGTGACTCCAGAATGATCCTGCACTACAAATTCTGTAATATCTGTCACCAGGCACTTGTAATTGAAATGCGTATTTCAGCACACAAGATGTTCTCTCTTAGTTTCTGATGGATAATCTTGATCAGGTTAACGAAGTTTTCTATTATTAGTTTCTATTCAATTTTCTTGTTTTCAGAATTTGAACCTTTTTATTAATACCTTCTTAGCACTGATTGAGACAATGTTGAGGTTATACTCCTTTATTAACATAATGATTTATAATAGCTTTTCTAATATTTATCACGTGGCTTTAATGTAAATTGTAATAAGTTAAAATAGCTGGAAAGAAAAAAGTTCCATTTACATTTTACAATTTTATTTAATATTCTTCATTATATATTCTATTTTTAATCTACTTTTTGAGGAATAATTAGCTTAGAGTGAAATCCATTCATTTGAAGTATATGCTTCAATAATTTTTTATAAATGTATGTACCATGTAATCACCACCATAGCCAAGACAGAGAACACATTCATCAGGCCATTTTATATGTCAATTCCCCTCTCTCTGTATCCCTAGGCAACTATGAATCTGATTTTTGCAACTATAGATAAAATCTATGTCCTCTTGTGTCTTCTTTTGTTCAGCATGTACATGGAATTCATGAATGTGTGTGTATGTCGATAGTTCTTTCTCACTGGGTTGGGGATGTTGCTTAGTGGTGGAGGGCTTGCTTAGCATGTACAAGGCCCTGGTTCCATCCCCAGCACTGAAAAAAAAAGAGGGAGATTTATTCTTTTTTATGGCTGATTAGTATTCCATTATAAGAAAATTATTATTATTAGGTACCAGGTATTGAACCCATGGGCATTTAAGCACTGAGCCACATTCCCTGCCATTTCTATTTTTTATTTTTTTAATTTATTTTGGTACCAGATATAGAACTCAGGGTGCTTAAACACTGAGCCATAGCCACAGCCCTTTTTATATTTTATTTTGAGACAGGGTCTGCTAAGTTGCTTAGGGTCTTGCTAAATTGCTGAGCCTGGCTTGGGACTCCTCCTGCTTCAGCCTCCCAAGCCTCAGGGATCACAGGCGTGTGGCACTGCACCCGGCTATATTATCATTTTTAATCTGAGGACATTTGGCTCATTTCCTGCTTGAATAAGGCTACTGTGAACATTCATATACAGGTCACTTCATGCATGTGGGTTTTTGCTTATCTAGGTGCAGGATGGCTGGCTCCCTGGTGTATACTAGTTAACTTTGTAAGAAACCTCCACACTGTTTTTCAAAATGGCTGTACCATCCCCCTGCCCCGTGATACTGAGTAAGGCCTAATTCCCATTTTTAACAAGGTCACCACCCCCAAGACAGAGCCTGGCCTCCCTCTCCTGGTCTTTGCTTTTCTGTGGATGAGTAGGCGCCTAAGTTAGAGGAACAAGGGACCTGCAGGGCCACCAGTTGAGCCTGTGTGGTGACCCAGCAGCCCTCCGCCACCCCCTTTGTGGGCGCATCTTGGGCAGGCAGTGAGCTCTGTCCCTTTGTCAAGGAGCGGTGGCTCCAAATTCTCTCCTGGGATTTGATTCAGCAAGTGCTGAACCCAGAAAAATGCTCAGAGATCGAAAGAGGAAGTGGATAGGCAGGGCCCACTGTCCCGTGTGTGGATGACCCTCGGGCTTGACTTTTACAGGATGGGAATTCTCGGTCACCCTTTTCCTTGAGGCTTGGTCCCTTCCCTCCCCCCAGCTGTTCACCACACTTACCAACCAAAGAGGAACTAGAAGTCGTGCTGTCAGAAGGGGAAGACTAGTGGTGGTGACTGTCCCCAGGCAGTGAAGGCTGACAGCAAACCAGGTTAAAAGCTCTGGGCTTCCAGCTGGTGGCTGCCATAACTTCATGCATCCTCATGGGGCATGGGGGCAGCGTGGTCTCTACCAGCCCTTTGTGGTCCTGGGGACAGCAGGCTGGGCTGCCTGACTCCGCTTCAGAAGGACTTGCTGCAGAAAGAGCGGCGGCAGAGTCTGCAGCTGCCATCCCCTTCAGGACATGGCAGAGGATGAGCAAATTTCTATTAGAATAAGGGAAAAAATGAAAGGAGGACTGTGGAGGACTGGAAAGGAGGGACTGTGGGGGAATGGGAGCGATCTGTGCACCAGGGAATGAAGGGAAAGGGTAGGTCTGGGGCAGAGGTCCTTCCCACAGCACGGGGTGGGGTGTCCTGGGAGAAGAGGGGCAGGTGACAGGCCAGAGGTGAAGAAGCAGAGAGCAGCGAACTGCTGCAAGAACCAGAAGGAGACGTCGTTGGGCAAAGCTGTGGTCAGATGTAGCAAGGAGAGGAGGTGGTCGAGGCCCCCAGGCAAGCCCGCTGCAGAGGGAAAGTGCCACTGCAAAGACTGCAGGACCCCTGCTGAGTGGTAGCAGGCTCTGGGAACTGGAACAGCGGAAGGAGGGCTGTTGAAAAGGATTTGGAACTATATCTATATCATCTGTATTTTACAGCATCAACCTTGCTAGACGTGGATTGGCTCATCATGAGGGACTCCTCCCAGAGGAGACTTGGACAGCAGAGTGTCCCTAAGACAGTGGAAATCACAGAAGGGGATGGGAAGGACTTGTAGAAATTTTTTATGTTATTTTTTTATTTTTTTGTAGCAGGAATTGAACCTGGGGTGCTTAACCACTGAGCCACATCTCCAGCCCTTTTTATTTTGAGACAGGGTCTTGCTAAGTTGCTTAGGGCCTCACTGAGTTGTCGAGGCTGACTTTGAACTTGCAATCATCCTGTCTCAGCCTCCCAAGTCACTGGGGTAAGAGGCAAACACCTCTGCACCCAGCAAGGACTTGTAGAAAATCTAAATTGAAAAAGGAGTGTTTGATTGGGCAAGTCAAGGACACTGAGAGGTAGGAAATGACAGCTGAGGAGGACATCATGTGTACACAGGATTTATAGCCCAAGCTGCTTCTCCTGAGCCCTGCTGACCCAATCCAAGGCCGATGGCTGGTAGAGGGAAGGCAGAGGAGTGAGCTGGAGAGAAAGAAAAGCTTCTGGAGAAGGTCAGAGGAGTCGCATACCTGGGCAAGCCCTCAGCTCCTGGGGAGAGAAAGCCGGGATTTCTTACCCAGTTACTGAGTGGAAAGGTCCATATGGGAACTTGGGCCTCCCTAAAGGGCCAGCCCCTGCGGCCTAGGACTGCCTGGGGAAAAGACTGAATAAAGGTCAGAGCCACCCCAGGGTAGGGGGGTGGGAGAGAGGAGGTATGCTGCATGACACCAGTGGCTCTTATGCTGCTAGGCCCTGCAGAGCCCTGAACCAAGGTGGTCAACAGCGAACACGGAAGTCTAGTCTGCATTCAGATAGAATTACCTCTACCTTATCATTTCTGAGGATAAAAGTAAGATATTTTTTCATGAGAAAAGTAAAGAGGAAAGTTATCCATTATCTCACATTTATATATTTATGTTTTCTTCCAGTCTCTTTTTCTGTGACCATATTGATGAATATCAATTAATTATTATTATTTTATTAATATTTCTTGAATGGTAACCAGATCCAGGCAACTATTCTAAACCCTTTATAGATAGTGCAATTTGCAGAATAACTCTATGAAGTAGAAACATTATTATCCCTATTAAGCGATAAAAGAAACTGAGGAACAGAGTGGTAAGGAAATTTGTCCAAAGTCACATGAACAGTAAGTGGGTGGGCAGGGTTCAAATTCATATCTGACTATGAAAACCACATTTTCAGCCAATAAACACACCATCTCATACATGGTTCTGCATTAAAATTCTTCATTAACTATTATCTTGCCCGGCTGGTGTGATGGCTTGGCAGTTATGGTGCATGCCTGGCATGTGCAAGTACACAGGTTCAAACCCCAGCACCCACATACACAATTAAGTGTCGGAGCAATGAAAGCCGTGTGAAAAAAAACTCAATAAAAATTGATTCTCTCTGTCTCTCTCTCTCTTTTTGTCCCTCTGTCTTAAAAAAAAACTATTATCTTGCATGTATTTCTCATATCATAAATAAATTTATTGAAGTTCTTTTCTCATAACTTCTAATAATTCTTTTGTCCCTATCACCACTTGTTTATCCCAGAATCTGTGTAAGAAACAATCTTACTTGTTCTGATTGGAGTCCTGGAGAAAGTGGGGGAGGAGGAAGACAATCCCAGCCCAGGGATGGGCATGTGCAGGGCACATTCAAGAGAGCTATAAATCCATCTTGAGCAGAGGGTTTTTGGTGGTGAGAGGGGATCAGAGAGAGGATGATAGGAAGGGAAGGGGAATAGCACCAAGTAGCTAGGGATGTAAACCAACCCTGGGGACTCATTGAGGGAGTTTAAACAGGCAAAGGACAGGCAGATGTGTGTTTTGGAAATATCATCCTGATGGTCAAAAGTTGGATGGACAAAGACTTGAAGCAGGAAGACCGATTAGGAGAGCGATGCAAGGATCCAGAGGAAAGGAGATGGTGGCCTGAATTAGGACATGGGGCAGCAGGGGTGGGTAAAAAGGAATGCCATCCTTGTTCAAATGCAGCAAGAAAGTCATATTCATCAGACATTGTCTTAGTCCATTCCTGTTGCTATAACAAAATCCCACAGCCTGGGTAATTTATGAAAAAACCAGAAATTTATTTTCTTGCAATTCTAGAGATTGGGAAGTCCAAGATCCAGGTGTCAGCAGATTCAGCGTTTGTGAGGGCTGCTCTCTACTTCCAAGATGGTGCCTTAAATGTGGTGTCCTCCTGCGGCAGAAGTCAGGTGGGCAAAGAAGGACCGAATACTGTGTGAAGCATCTTTTTTTTTTTAAAGAGAGAAACAATTTTATTTAGTTTTTCATGTGGCTTTCATTGCTCTGAGATTTCATTGTGTACGTGGTGCTGGGGTTTATGTAAGTGGTGCTGGGGTTTGAACTTGCATAGTCATGCATGCCAGGCAAGCGCTGAAACCTCTGGGCCACCAATCCAGCCCCTGATCTAGCCTTTTGGTTTGGCCAATTGTTGGTCATTAGGTGGATGGCAGGACCCTACACCAGGATGGGGTCTATCAGAGATAGTTTATAGATTTTTGTTTCTCAATGTTAAATATCTGTCCAGCAGTTGGAGATATGTCTCTGCAATTTATGAGCAAGAATGGATTGGGATGATGGAGTTTGGAGTCAGCTGCTTCTGGATGGTAATTAAACATGGACTGTCTGGAAGTAATCATTCTGGCATAGAGAGAGAGAAACAGAGCTGAGATGAAACTCTGGGAAGCACCGAAGTGTTGGAGTAGGCAGCAGAAGACTGTCCACAGGAGACTGGATGAGTTCAGTTCAGAGAGGGTGGAGGAGAACAGAGAAGGTAGCCCAGAAGTCAGAGGGGGAGACACCAAAAGTAAGGGATTAACAGCATAATACAACTGAGCTGTGAAGTGTAAGGTAAGGATGGAAGGAGACTTGAAAACATCTAAATAATAATGGGATGGAGGATCTGGAGAAGAAATTGTTGAAGATAGATGTGAAGCCTCCAGAATGTGGAGTATCTTACCGTACGTCAGATACTGCGTGTGGGTTTGTTTTGTTTTGTTTTTTTTTTGTCAGATACTGTTTTAGTCAGGTTTTTGCCACTATGGCCAAAAGGCCTAATAAGAACAATTGAGGAGGAAAAGTTTGTCTGGGGCTCAGTTTCAGAGGTCTCGGTCCACAGACAGGCCCGTTGCTCTGGGCCAGAGATGAGGCAGAACATCATGGTGGAGGAGTGTGGCAGGGGAAAACAGCTCAGGACATTGCACCAGGGTGAGAGGACAGTGGTGTGGGGGAGAGGCAGAGAGGGAGAGACGGAGCACTCTCCTCACCAACACAAAATATAAACTCCAAAGGCCTGGCCCCAATTCCCACCTCCTCCAACCACACCTACCTGCCAGGTTACCACCCAGTTAATCCCTATCAGTAGATCTGTATACTGGGTAGATTAAGGCTCTCATAACCCAATCATTTCACCTCTAAGTTTTCTTGCAGGAACTTTTGGGGGACACCTCATATCTAAATCATTACAGATTCCTTGCTATGGTTTTGGGTGTTTTTAAAAAGCTTTTTTATTATGGAAATTTCTACATACACACAAAAAAGAACAAAAAATAAAATCTCCTATTTTCATCATCAAGTTTAATAAATATCAACAATTTGCCAATCCTGTTCAATCTAAAACAGAAATAAAAATGCATTGGGAAGGGCTGGAGTGGTGGCTCAGCGGTTGCAGCACTTTCCTGGCATGCAGGAAGACGTGGGTTCGAACCCCAGCACCACATACACAACAAAGTGTCGGAGCAAGGAAAGCCACATGAGAAATTAAAGTTG
Organism: Aplodontia rufa; assembly: GCA_004027875.1. Lineage (NCBI taxonomy): Eukaryota > Metazoa > Chordata > Mammalia > Rodentia > Aplodontiidae > Aplodontia > Aplodontia rufa. Next base: position 46,605 of record PVKS010009008.1, on the reverse strand, counting down.
ATTCAGTCTCTCTCTCTCTCTCTCACTCACTGTCCCTCTCTCTTTTTTTAAAAAAAGAATGAATTGGGAAGGATTGGAGAGGTGGCTCGGCAGAAGAACACTTGCCTGGCATGCATGAGGACCTAGGTTCAATTCCCAGCACTACGTACACAATGAAGTATCAGAGCAATGAAGGCCACATGGGGAGCTGAATAGCTGATTCTCTCTTTTTCTCACTGTCCCTCTCTCTTCCTAAAAAAAAAAAATGAACTGGGAAATAACTAAAGAAAAAGAAAGGAAGTAGGTGAAGAGATGAGCTAAATAAATGTCTAGATCACAAAACACATCTTAATAAATTTAAAATAATATAAGTCATACAAAATATTCTCAGACCGCAATGGAATAAACTAGAAATCATTATCAGAATAACAGCTGGAAAATTCCAACATGGACATTAAACAACATATATCTAAGTAGTATATAGATTAAAAAAATAAGTCTCAAGAGAAATCTAAAAATGTTTTAAGTTAAAAGAAAATGAAAATGCAACAGAAAGAAGAGAAGTATAATTTGAAAGCAATCAGAAAAAGAAATAATAAAAATTGGAGCAGAAATCAATGGAGGGAGCTGAACGCCATGGTGCATGTCTATAATGCCAGCAGCTAGGGAGGTTGAGGCAGGAGGATCACAAGTTCAAGGACAGCCTCAGAAACTTAGCAAGATCCTGTCTCAAAATAAAATATTAAAGGACTGAGTGGTTAAGTGCCCCCGAGGTCAATCTCCAGTTTAAAAAGAAAGACAGAAAGAAAAAGAAATCAACTGAGAGAGATGTAGAAGGACCAAGGCAGCCAGGGCAAGAGGCTGATGAAGTCAGAGTTGGGTCCAAACCAGGGAAGCATAGATAGGGACTTCCAGTGAGGTCAACTTGCTAATTGGTGAAAATATCCTGGACGTAGGTGGGCGGGTCCAATCAGACAGACACTTTGTACTTATGCTCTTAGATGGGGAATCCCACAGAAAAACTAAAATAGACATGTGGATGTGATGTGTGTGTGTGGGGTCTTCGTGGGAGGGCACCAATGAACAATGGTGAGGAGAGCGTGGACAGGGGAGGAGACAAGAAAAGAAGCAATTCCAGAGACCATAAGAAGGACAAGCCAAAACTCCCCTTCCAGACTGCTGGCTCTGCAGCCCCTTCTTTCCCCAGGAGTCTGTTCCTGCTGATTTTGCGGTAAGGCTGCTGCTTGCATGCTATCTCTGTGTCCTGTTCTTCAGTTCTTTGCTGAACGGAGACAATGAACCCAGGACTTGCAGATAATAACAGAGTGAAATTTAAAACAGGAAAACAACAGAGAATCGATTAAATCAGAAGTTGGTTCTTTGAAAGAATTAATACAATTGACAGACCTCTCTTCCAGAAAAGCAATAGAGGAGGAGCACTTTGTAACTCATTCCACGAAGCCAGCATTACCTTGATACTAAAAGCAGACAGGAAGGAAAACTATAGACCAATACCTTTCATGAACATCGATGCAAGACTCCTCAATGTAGCAGACTGAATCCAACAATGTAGGAAAATAATAATATCCTATGGCCAAACGGGATTTCGGGTATGCAAGGCTAGTTCAACATCCAAAAATCAAGTAATGTAATCCGTCACATTAACAGGCTAAAGAAGAAAACCCACACAATCAGATTAGCAGGTGCAGGAAAAGCATTTGACAAAATCCAATATTTGTTCATTATAAAACCATCTGCAGACTTAGAGGGAATTTCCTCAGTTTGATAAAGAAGCTCTAAAAAAACCCCTCCATCTGGCCACATGCGTAATTGTTTCAGACTAGATGCTTCCCCTCCAAGATCAGGATCTAGACAAGGAAGTCTCCTCTCACATCTCCTATTCAGTACTGCATCGAAAGTCCTAGCAATTCAAAATGACAAGAGAAGGACATAAAACGTATACAGGCTGGCAAGGAAGAAATAAAACTGTCTTTGTTCATAGAGGACATGTTTGTGTGGAAAATTCCAGCTCTTGGGGCTGGAGCGGTGCTGAGTGGTTAAAGCACTTGCCTGGAATGTGCAAGGACCTGGCTTCAAACCCCAGCACCACTTACACAACCAAGTGTCAGAGAAACAAAGGCCAGATGGAAAAATAAATAAAATTGATTCTTTCTCCTTCTTTCCCTCTATCCTTTTTTTTTCCAAAGAGAGAGGGACAGTGAGAGAGAGAGAGAGAGAGAGAGGAAAGACCCAAAATAGCCAAGAGTGAAGTTGGAAGTCAGTTGGAAGACTGACACTACCTGACTTCAAAACTTACTCTAAGGCTGCAATAATCAAGACAATGTAGTACCGATGGATAAACAAATAGACCAATGAAACAGAATATAGGGTCCTGACGCAGACCCACGTTAACATAGTCACCTGATCTTTGACAAGGGATCTTTTGTTCAAGAGGATACTCTTTTGAACACATAGTGCTGGAAAAGTGAACATTAATAAGCAAAAGCAAATTAAAAATGAAAAGTCTAAATAACTAATTGAGCACAAACATAACTTTTTCCACAAATTAACTTAAAATTGATCAGAATTGAAGTAAAATTCAAAACCATAAGAATTCTAGAAGATAGCATAGGAGAAAATCTAGGCTACCTTGGATTTGATTGCAATTTTTTAGATACATTTTGGTTTTATTAACACCAAAAAGTTCTGCCCTGCAAAAGACATTGTTCAGGGAATAAATAGGCAAAACACAGTTTAGGAGAAAATATTTGCAAAACACACATCTGATAAAGGGCTTGTGTCCAAAATGTAAGAAAATAACTTGATTAGGTATGGTGGCTCACACCTGTAATCAGAGCTACTCAGGAGGCTGAGGCAAGAGGATGGTGAGTTCAAGGCCAGCCTCAGGAATTTAGTGACACTCTGTTTTAAAATAAAAAATGGAAAGGACTGGGAATATAGCTCAGTGGTAGAGCACCTCTGGGTTTAATCCCCACTGCAACAAAGAAAAAGAAAGAAAAGAAGCTGATTTTAAAAATGGGCAAAAGGGGGCTGGAGAGGTGGCTTGGCGGTTACAGTGCTTGCTTGGCATGCATGAGTACACAAGTTCAAACTCCAGAACCATGTACATGACAGTGTCGGAGGAACAAAAGTCACATGAAAATCTAAATAAAAAATTGCTTCTGTCTAGGTACACTGGCACACTGTTAGTGAAACTGCAGACTGGTACAGCTCCTCTGGAAAGCAGTGTAGAGAATCCTCAAAAAACTAGGGATGAGCCCACCATATGATCCTGCTATTCCTCTCCTGGGTATTTTTCCAGGGGATTTAGAATCAGCACATTAGAGTGACACGGCAATATCTATGTTCATAGCAGCTCATTTTACAATAGTTAAATCATGGAAACAACCCAGATGTCCCTCACTGGATGAATGGATCCAAAAACTGTGGTATGTATATACCATGGAGTTCTACTCAGCGATTAGAAAAAATGAAATTGCAGCCTTTAAAGGTAAATGGATGGCTATGGAAGAAATCATGTTGAGTGAAATCAGTGAGAATATAGCATATAAAAATGCTTGCATTAGAAAAGGTGAAAGGAATAAAATCAGTGGCCAAAAGTTCAATCTTAGCAAGCTAAAGAAGGGAAAAGCAAACCCAAAATAAGTAGAAGAAAGGGGGAAATATCAGAAGTCAATGAAGTAGAACCCAAGCGATAGAAAAATTAACAAACCCAAAAGCTGGCTCTTTGGGCAGACCAATAAAATAAACATTTAATATCCATCTAGATTAATAGAGACAGACAGAAGGATGGGGTGGAGGAGATAAATCACCAATATAAAGAAATGAAAGCAGAGCTATCATTACAAATTCTACAGACATTAAAGAGGATAATAATGAAATACTAGAAATAATTTCATGTCAGTGAACCTAAAAAACATAGGTGAGATGGACAAATTTCTTGGAAAATCCAACTGAGCCATATGAGCACAAGATAAAATGTCAAATATATATACAGAGGAAATTAAAATTTCTAGCAAAACCTCACATAGAAACATTTAGGTATAGATTGTTTCACTGGGTAATTATAAGAAAAAATTAAGAAAGAAATCACATTGTTCTTTTGCTATCAGAAAACAGAGAAGGAATACTTGCAAATAGGTTTTATAAGGCCAGATGAACTCTGATACCCCAAGCTGAGAAAAGACATTACAGAAAGCAGAATTACACACTGTTATCCCCCAATGAATACACATACAAAAGCCCTTAACCAAATATTAGCACATAGCAGTATATTGAAAGGATGGTTGGTCAAGACCAGGTTAAGACTTAACCCAGGGTTTCAAGGTTGAGTTCACCCTGTGGGAGACAGTGATAAGAGGTTTATGGATAAAATCTACAAAGTCAAAGCATCAGGTCAAGAAAAGAATTAACTGTTGGGTAACAGCTGGTGGTAGGGTACAGCAAACAGGCACCAGACCAAGAATCAGAAGGGTTCTAGTCCTGGTTCTGTCCTCAAATCCAACTAGGATGTCGTTTTGCTTCCCTTGGCCTTAGTTTCCACACATGTCCAATCACCTCTTAGGGTCTTTTCCAGTTCTAACACTGTAAGATCTGGGTGCTAACATTTTGGTCACAGCTGCCCAGACTTTCTGCTTCAGCACCTCAAAAGACAGAAGTAGAAAGTGTGCAGGACATGCTCTCATGCACAAAGTCACCACCTGCACATGGCTTGAAGTGTTGAGGATTCATGGGTGGCACCCACCTGAGAGCACCCTTGTGTCCTCAGGAAGAACTTTTTTTTTCTGGGTACTAGGGGATTAAACCCAGGGATGCTTAACCACTGAGCCACATCCTCAGACCTTTTTATTTTATTTTATTCAATTTTTGAGAAAGGTTCTTGCTAAATTGCCTAGGGCCTTGCTAAGTTGCTGAGGTTGGCTTTGAACTTGAGATCCTCCTGAGTCAGCCTCTTGAGCTGCTGGGATTATCATTGTGGGCCATTGTGCCTGACAGAAAGAACTTTTAAGTTAATTTTCTGGAAAGTGTCCAATATGCCATTGTGCTGCAGAAGGATCGTGGGCTTTGGGCTCAGGATGAACTGGTTTTGATCACAGTTCTATTAACCTGGAAAAATTCCCTAACATCATTGGCTCTCAGTTTCTTCATCTGTGAAGTGGCAATAATATCTACCATGCATAATTATTATGAGGATTAAGTGAGATAGCGTAAGAAAGTTTGTGAATTATTGTTGGCACTCAATAAATGTTAATTCCCATTCCCTGTTCTGTAAAGACAGAGGTGTGGTTACACATAGAAGAACACCCAAATAATCATAACTCAAACAAGACAGATCTGTATTTGCTTCTTGCTCACGTAAAAGAAGGAACCTGGGGTTTGTTCTGGAGCTTCATGCTCAGTAGAGAATTAGCCTTTTTGGCTGAACCATCCTCAGTGTATGGCTTCCATTCAAATGGTCACCTCAGCCTTCCTATTCACATTCCAGGCCGTAATGAAAAGAGTAGAGAAAGGCAAAAAGTGTCTGTCAGTAGAGTTAAGCATCTTGTAAAGAACTTTCCTGGACACCCCCACTAAATGAATTTCATTTATATCTTATTGACCTTTAATTTGCAAGAGAGACTGGAGAATGGAATATTAGAGGGACACATTGCTATTCCCAACTAAAATTTGGATTCTACTACTAAGAAACAAAGGGAGAATTGATACTGAGTGCCAACCAGCAATCTGTGACACTCTTTTCTTGTTATTATCATTACTTTTGGGTTGGGGACAATAATACCACCATAACACTACTGGCAAAACTGCTGAATTACAACTCATGACACAGGAGGCAGCTCTGGTGCCATGAATGGATTTGAGTTCGAAATCCAGCTTCAATTTTATTCACTAACCAAGTGGCCATGGTTCAGTGTACCTTATTGGAGTCAAATAGGGTCCCTGAACTTGAAACTCAGGGCCTACCAATGAGCATGGCTGTTGCTTAAAATGGCCCAAGGAGGGGCCCCTGAACTTTAGCAGGACCATAGCCATTTTGGGCATTTGAGTTTGAACCCAGATTGTTTGGCTCCAGTATAAATGAATTTGGATTTGTTATAAATGAGGAGCAAGCCTCTGTGACATGAAGGGCCACATTAGTCATCGATTGAACAAATGGCCACATTTTTGCAAGAGGACTAGACTTCAAGGTTTTATTTGCAAAACTACCTGCTTCTGAAAAGCTACAAATGCCCCCAAATTCCCTGCATGGGATTTTAACGTGATGTCCTTTGGGTTGAGCTAAAACTGGAGTAAGTAGTACAGGCAGCAGTCTTTATAAATCCAGGGTGATGACCAGGAAACATCAGGCACCTGGTACCCAGAACTTCTTTTCCCTGTCCCCACTGACAATGGCCCACCTGTCCATCCCATGTAGTCCTGTATTTACTTTCTGCTCCATGAACATGACTGGGTCCAGATGAACACAACTGGGTCTCCTTGGTCTCTGGAACAAAATGAAGAATAAGTCCTTCAAATGAAGGTGATGGGACCTGTGACAGTTCCTTTCACTTGCACATTAGTGTTGCCATCTATAAGTGAGAAGGTTGGACTTGATGTAAATCAAACAGCTGAGGCTGTGAGCCCCGCTGCATGCTGAGCTGCATGCTAGGTGCTGGAGATGGGGGTTCAAAGAAACATAGCCCTGTCCTGAGGGGCTGCCTCTGTAGGGGCGCTGACAATGAGCTAGACAGGGAGGAAGGGCATGCTGGCGGTCCTTCCAGGTAGGGCCCTTTCCTGATGTAAGTGCTTCTTGAGAGTAGGCCAAACCTGGAAAAGCAGGAGGACCTCATGGATGACAAAGAACTATCGCCCTGCCTACCTGCCATAGAAGTGATGCCAACACAGGCTGGTGGTGACTTATATCACCCTTCAGGTCACAGAAGTTCACTTACACCTAAGCTAGCAGGCAGAACCTGGGCTATGCAGGCAGACCATCTGGGTTCAAACTCAGCTGCATAATCACCTACTATGTGCCCTCCAGCAAAAGGTATCTTTATCAATAAGATGAGTGTACTATTAGTACCTTTCTCATAAGAGAGTTAAAAGAATTAGGATGGATTAACAGAAGTCAGGACAGCACTGTTCTCTACCTCCAGCTTTTATTCCAGGGAAAAGACCTGAGTGATTATGAAAAAATAATAACTTGAAAATGTAATAAACAGATTTCCTACCCTGTTCCTTAGAAGACACATGTCCACACCTCTGCTTTCTCCTGTTTATCATGCTGAACAGGACTGCAGGGCAGCAGCCATACCCAGGTTCTCCACCCCTCCTCAAACCCATTTGGTGGGACCCTTCAGAGGGCTGCTGCACTCTTCTCTGGTCCCACTTTTGCAAAGGCAAAGGGAGGTACAGAACTAGACGTAACTTCCCCCAACTTAAACCTACCTGCTATACAAAGAAGCAAGGTAGACTGCATCAGGGGTTAGTAAGATCTTCTCATCCAGGGAGTGTTGACTTCTAGGTCCTCTTCCCAGCTACATTCCAGAGGTCAGTGCTTCCCAGCAGTGAGAGCAGTATAGACTGCTGACCTAGTGCCTAAGACTTTGCCCACAACTGTCAGTTGACCTCTAACAACTGGAGCAAGTATGGAAACATCCTTTAGGTTAAAAGTTGTCCAGATACCCCTGGTTAGGAGGCAGAAAGGGGCCTTCATTCCATAACATCTGGAGCTGGAAGAGGGGACCATGCAATTGAACATTGGGGAAGGTGGCCTCAAATGCACTTCAGTGGAAATGGTTCCAACAGGGAATGGCAGGATGGCCAGGTCCAGAGTCTTATGAAGAATGAGAGGGGTGTGGGGGAGAGGGAGATCCTGGCAGGTCAGTGTTAAAGCACATGCCAGGCAAATGCTGTAACCGCTGAGCCACTCACTGCTCTAGCCCCAATAATTTATTATTATGGCAATAATAGAAAACTAATACACAGCCTCGTCCTTCTATTTCTGCTTTTAAATCTAAATCCATTTCATTTTTTCCTACCTAGATTTGAACCCTAATTTTCCCTCATCTCTGCTCTCTGGGTCCATTTTCTGAACCCTGGATTATTGACTCCACCTCATGTGTTGTTCAGACTGGTTGCAGGAGCAAAGAGAGGAGGACAAGAAGGAGCAGGTGCCAGCAAAGGATATGCAGGAGCCCTGGCTCTGGAACACACAGGCCTGGACTTGAGCCTCGGGAGCATTTATTCTCTGTGGTATTGTGAGCAAGGATTTGGGCTAAGGACTGCGGTAAGTGCTACCTGGAAGGTTGAGAGGCATAAGACCTTTAGCACCCCGCTGTGCATAGAGCAGCAGGGCGGTCATAACTATCATGCATTCACCAAACGAGATTATATTTAACTTTCGTGTGCCGGCTGGAGACCAGATCCAAGGAATTGCAGAAGGGTCACAGGAGGGTACTCAAGGGCAACGCAAAGTCCCTAGGGTCAGGTGCCCCACCTACCCCTCTTCCCCTTCCTGAGCCCTCCCCTTTCCTGCGGGGGCAGCGGCTCAGGGACAAGCCCCAGGGGATGAGGAGGTGGCTGGGACAGCTGGTGCTCATAACAGCCCCTCACCCCTGGTCCCTGAGATCGGACAGCTCTATCCTCTCCTTTCCTTACCCTCAAACCCCATCTCAGGCTGCTCTCTGCTGACTTATCAGGGACCAGACCAGTTTTCACAAGAAGCTGGGCGCATGTGGTGCGAAGCCCCTGCCTCCACTCTACCCCTGAGTAGGGGGCCGCGCCGGGAGCGGGCCAGCAGCGGGGTCCGCAGGGGTTCTCACTTCCCCTCCCCAACCGCCTCGGGTGCAGGTGCCACCGCCAAGTCCCGCAGGCGGGGCGGGCCCTGTGGACACGCCCTCGCGGAGAGTCCTAGCTGCCGGTCAGGAGGAAGCGTCAGAGCAGCCGCTGGTCCTGCGCTGAGCTGGGCACCCCTCCCACTCCGGGCCCAGGGACAACACCAGGCCACGGCTCCGGGCACCGGGTACAGAGCACGCTGTAAGCAGGGGATGTGAGCTCCCCCCCACCTCCCGCGACATGGCAGCCTCAGGTGGGTCGGTGACAGCGCGGGCGCTTCCCGGAGTCTCCCCGCTCGCGCGCGCCTTGTCCCCAGTTGCCACCCTCTCGCGCCCACCCGTGCCCACCCGCTCCCCTCGGGGCGAGCTCCCTCTCTCGCTTCTGTTTGCGGGCATATTATGTTGTTTCTGGCTTTCTCTTGGTTCTGGGTCGCAAACTTTCCGCCCCAACTTTCCCACGTTCCCTTTCCCAGCTTTTTGGGCTATTCTCTTCAACTCCTGCCAGACCGTAGCGATCCTGGGCTTCCAAGTCTCGCATTCTCCCTCCAGTTTCGCCTCTTGGGGCTTCTGAGGGTCATTTCCCCAGTCCCTCCAACTCTGTGAATCTAGAGACCAGTGAAAGGAAGGTGGAGGGGTGACTTGTCCGCGCCGGCCAAATGCTTCCCTTAGGGCCTCGTCCTAACAATAGGGGGCGCTCACACAGTCCTAAGTGATGCCAGGGCATCAGAGGTGGTTGTTGGACCAGCTTTCCAAACCCGCTTCCGCCACCTAGTCCAGCTTTTGCGTTTTCTGCATGGAATTTTGCTAAGAATTTATGAACACTATTTTTTTAAAGCGTTCCCTTTGTCCTTTGCACAACTTTGGGTATTGGGGAGAGTTGGCGGTTACTGGGCAAATCTTCCATGAGAAAGTGCCAGGAGTCTTTTTCTGGCTGGGCTTGGGTTCCATTCTGGTTCCTGTGTGTACACAGTTGGCATATCATTACTGAGACCCAGGACAAGCCACATCATAATGATCAGAGCAACTCAGGAGCTCTTCACTGTGTATTCCAGTGGCTATCATGCATCTACTGTGTTCTCACTGGTGACCAAGACAGCCCCACCTCCCTTCTCCACAAGTTTATGGTCTTGTGAAGAAAACAAAAAGTAAACAGGGAATTACTAGATGAGAAGAGATAGAGTTACTATTTCCAAGCAAGCCTACTTGTGTTTTCCCAGCCCCACTTAGTATGTTTTCATAGAGATAAGATGTGAAAAGAGGATGCAAAAACAAAATAAAACAAAACAACAACACCCAAAATAACTAACAACAATAAAAATCAGTGGAAGGCAGTGTTCCTGGAGGATGTGAGCAGGTGCTGGAATGAAAGCAGCTCTTTCCAGATCTTCTGAGGTCTAGCTTGGTCATGGTGCTTTGAAAGAAGAGATAGGGGAGAGGAGGCCAAGGGTGAAAGTTCTGTTAGTTTTGGTGACACAAGCTTATTATTTAAAGGTGTGGGAAAGTGGCTCCCTAGCTGCGCTCTGAAAGTTAGAAGAAGCTGTATTGTAAAGAACCCATGGTAATAATAGACTGATGGTCCAGGCAATCCATTTGAAAGCCAGAGCAGAGTTCTCCAGAAGGAGTTCATTCATTGGACACTTATTGAATGTTTACTGTTTCCTGGCAATCTTCTAGGTGTCAGGTGTCCATTCAGTTAACAAAACAGACAAAAGCCATGCCCACCCCTGACCCCCCATGGAGCTTACTGAGTGAGCAAAGAGGGCAGGGACGCACTTCATAAGTACTTGGTATGACTGTGTGCTATGGAAAAACAATAGAGAAGGGTAAAGAGGATGAGGTTAGAATTTAAAATGAAACGCCAAGTTAGGCTTCATAAGAAAAGGAAATTCAAGTCCAGACCTGGAAGAAGAAAGAAAGGATTCCCTGTGGAGGAGAATGTTCCAGGCATGGGGACCTCATGTTCAAAAGATAGCAAGTGGACGGGAGAGGCTGGGACTGGAGGGTGATGTAGGAGAAGGAAACAAGCCACTGAGGCTCCCATCTACTATCAAGGCTGGGAACAGGTCCTGGGCGCTGTGTGCAGGTAACAACAAACCAGGGAAGTGTTTGGACAGAGGAGAGCAAACTGTGCTCACTCATCCAGTGTCCTCTGTGTGTGTGGCTCCAGTGGGCATAGCTGAAGGGGTTGAAAGCAGGAGTGGGGGGAGAGGTGGGAATGTCCAGTGCAGACTGGGTTCTTCAGACATCTGTAAGTTTAGAGCCATCAGGCCTTCTTGCTGTCAACATCCTCTGTGATGAGACCTCATCAGGTGCTGCAAATGGGAGTTGGACCTCTGGGGTCCCAGGGGCAATCTGAGGTCTGGAGGGCAAGGACTCAGGGAGCAGGTCACAGTGGGAAGGCAGTGTCTCTTGCCAGGATGCTGTAGGCTTGGGAGTCATCTGGGACACCTTTGCATATGGTCTCCTTATTTTCAAAACAGTTTTATTGGGATATATTCACATGCCATATAGTTCATCCATTTAAAATGTACAATATGGTGGTTTTAAGTGTCTTCACAGACATGTGCAAACATCATTACATAAGTTGGTCAATTTTAGAAAATTTTTATCACCTCAAAAGGAAACTCTGTACTCTAGCTTTCCCCCCACTCATTTTCCCCTGCTCTCCAGCCTGAAGATCAGCTTTGTGTCTGCAGATTTCCCTGCTGTGGACTTTCACATAAATGGGTTCACATAGTGCGTGGTCTTTAGTGATTGACGTCCTTCATATGGCATCATGGGTTGTTTGTTTGTTTGTTTGTTTTGGTTGGTACTGGGGATTGAACCCAGGGGTACTTAACCGCTGAGCCACATCCTCAGCCCTTTTCATTTCTCATTTTGAGACAGGGTCTTGCTAAGTTGCTTAGGGCCTTGCTAAGTTGCTGAGGCTGGCTTTGAACTCGAGATCCTCCTCAGCCTCGCAGGCTGCAGGTATTACAGGCGTGCACCACTGTGCCCAGCAGCATTGTGTTTTCAAGGTTCACCCAAGTGTAGCTTGTGTCAGCGCATCTTTCCTTTTTATGGCCTAATCCTCTGGTCTTCTTAAATTCCCTTCCATTGAAGGGGAAGCATGGTCCTTTATTTTTGAAAGACGTGCTTGCTTGTTGAAATTCTGGGGAATCTTGGCTCCTTGGGGAACAAGATAAAATAAATGGACTCCATCTCTAGACTCTGATGGCATCTTGTCTGTTGATCAGTGAGAGAGGAGAGAGGCTGTAAGTGACAGGTCAAGACCAGAGCCATCTCCTCTGTGTGTTGGCCTCCAAGAATTGGGGGAAAGCTCTCACAATTTGTCCTGGCTGGTCTCTCTAAGGCTTCTCTTATCTCCAGGTCCTTCTATCATTCCTGGGCTTACAGCACCATCAGGCTGGAAGGGACTTTTAATCAGACCTCTATCTGACCCTTGAGGTCTCTCCATATTTTGGGCAAGTATCTGAATTCAAATGCTTTCAGAAATAGGAAGCTTCTCATGTGGTTCATTCCCAGGTCTCTCCTATCATGGGAACCTTCCTTATTTCACATCCTCTTTAAATATGGTGCTAATATTCAAACATGGGAGTCCAGGCCAGATGAACAGGGAGACAGCCACCTGCAGATTAAAGAAATGGTCTGGGCTGGGTAGTTTGAGAAGCTCCCTGTTTTTTTTTTTTTTTTCTCAAATGGATTCTGAATCATTTAATGACATCTCTCTTTCAGTCACTGGGATTCTTCCCACCATTGTGACTCAGTGTTACTGACATCTAGCCCTTTTGTCCAGGGTTTATGGACACCTTGTTGTTTCTTAGTTTCTCTCTCTCTCTACCAGGAATTGAACCCAGTGGCACTTAACCACTGAGTCACATCCCCAGCCCTTTTTATTTTTTATTTGGAGACAGGGTCTTGCTAAGTTAGCTAAGGTCTCACTAAATTGCCAAGGCTGGTTTTGAATTTGTGATCCTCCTGCCTGAGCCTCCGTAGTTGGTGGGATTATAGGTGTATACCACTGTACCCTGCTTTAGTTTCTCTTAGTAAACAAAATAATGAGAGAAATAATTCAGGACATCTGGGGAAATTTGGGACACATGGTTATAGGATGGGAATTATTGAAAAAGGGGTGTGTCCCCCCACACAACAGAGCATAGCTGACAAAGCATTTAGTCCTGTGTTGTTATCTAGCACATCAGGGAGGAACTTAAAACTTCCACTTTGGACTTTTATACAACATCCCCAGGTTTCAGTTTCGATTGCACGGTGATATTCAGAAAGATGGTACATTTCATTGTCTTCATTGACACTGAGGCAAAATTTGAGCAGATTTGGAATATTAGTCCAGATCTCACTACAAGTGGCTAAATAGGGTGTGATATAAACTAGTCTGAGGCTATAATCACTTCCTTCTCAAATACCGTTTTGTTTTGTTTTGTTTTTTTTTTTTTTTTTTTTTTTTTTGCACTACTAGGTGCTCTACCATTGGACTATACCCACAGCACTAATTTTTATTTTGACAGAGGGTCTCACTAAGTTGCATAGGCTGGCTTGGAACTTGTGGTCCTCGGAATTACAGGTGTGTACCACCTCACCCAGCTCTTCTCAAATACTCATACCCAAAGGGGATTGAATGAGACATTGTAAATAGCTGTTCTCTATAAAGAAGGGGTTAACCTCTGAAGTGTTTTTTTTATTTCAATTGTATTGTTGTTGTTGTTGTTGTTGTTTTTGTACCAGGGATTGAACCCAGGGGCACTTAACCACTAGGCCACACCACTAGCCCCCCCCTTTTTTACTCTGAGACAGGGTCTCACTAAGCAGCTTAGGGCCTTGCTAAATTGCCCAGGATGACTTTGAACTTGCAATCCTCCTGCCTCAGCCTCCTGAGCCCCTAGGTTTACGGGCATACACCATCATGCCTGGCTTCAGTTGTATTTTCAATACATTTTTATTTTAGAACAGTTTTAAATTTCCAGAAAAACTGCATATTTAGTACAAAGAGTTCCCATATATTGCAAACCCAGTTTCTCTGAATATATTAGCATCTGCTATTAGTGTGGTACATTTGCTGCAATTAATGAACCAGGATTGATAACTTATTTTTAACTAGTCTATACTTGATTCAGATTTCCTTCGCTTTTACACAGTGCCCTTTTGCTATTCCAGGATCCCACCCAGATATGAAGTTACATTTAATAATGATGTCTTCCTTATGCTCTTTCTGTCTGGAATTTTTCCATATTTTTCTTGTTTTTGAAGACCTTAACAGTTTTGAGGGTTGGTCAGTGATTTTGTGTAATGTCTTTCAGTTGACAATTTTTCTTTTTTTTGAAGAGAGAGGGACATGAGAGAGAGAGAGAAAGAAAGAATCAATTTTATTTAGTTTTTCATGTGGTCTTTGTTGCTTCAACATTTCGTTGCGTATGTGGTGCTGGGGTTCTAATCCACATCATTGTGCATGCCAGGCAAGTGTGGTGACCACCAAGCCACCACTCCAGCCCTTCACTTGGCATCTGTCTGATATTTTTCTCACAATTAGACTTGGGTGACAGTTTTGGGGAGAGAAGATCACAGAGGTAAAGGGCTCTTCTTATCAAATCCTGTCAAGGATACATAGCATGGTGTATGGTTGTTGATACTGACTTTGATCACTAGACCAAGGCAGTATTTGATGGATTTCTGCACTGTGAAGTTATTCTTTCTTTCTTTGCACACTGTGCTCTTGTAAAGAACTCATTATGAACAGCCCATACTTAAACGTTATGCTCTATCTGCTTGAAGGTGGAGTTATCTACATAAATTATTTAGACTTCTTACGGATGGGAGATTTGTCTCTTTTCCCCAGTTTATTTAATAATTTAATATTATCATCACGAACTAACTCATGGACAGTTGTTTTATACTTTGGTTTATAATTCAATGTTATTTTATTATTTTGTGGCTCATATGGATCCAGCTTTGGCCATCTGGAGTTCTTTCAGGTAAGTTCTGAGTCCCTTTGCTGTGTACCTGTCATTATATTTTTGTCTGAGCTTTTTCTTGCGTTATGGCACTGATTTTGTATATTTCCTGTCCCCCGAAGCATGTTATCCTAGCATCATTCCTAGAATCAGCCATTTTCCTAAGGAGCCTTGTTTCTTTCTTTGGAGAATAGTATTTGAAAGCAATGGCACTAGATGTGTGTTAATTGTATTTTTGAAATTTTATTTTGCATTTTCTTGACTTTAAAAACAAGATACATCTTAGCAATCAAAAACATAGGCTTTGGAATCAGTTGAATCTGGGTTCAAATCCCTGGCCTAGGGCTTAACAATATGCTCTTGGGCAGTAGTTAATCTTTAATGAATGTTAATATTGGCATCTGTAAAGTGGGGCTATTGATAGCACACACTTTGTAGGACTGTTCCAAGGATTTAACAAGAGATTGCACTTGAGCTGCTTAGCAGAGTGACTGTCACATGGTCAGTGCCCAGTGCTGAATTAAATTTGAACTTTTAAGTCTTTAATGAATGGCAAGTATTGGGAGATGTTATTAACAGAGGAGCAGAAACCAGTGAGGCAGGATCCAGGGTGAAATGCCTACTCACTCTCTTAGTGACTCCAGAGCTGCTCATCTTAAAAATGCTGCCTTACTTTGGGGTCACTAAATCCTTCTCATAAAATTGGAGTAATGACTCATGGCCACCTGGTCTTCAGGGCAGTGTACAGTTTTTCTTTTTTTTCTGGTAAGTCAGTCAGTGCTGAAACACTTTGTCTCATTTTTTATTTTTCAGTTTTGGGGATGGGGATTGAATCCAGGGACACTTTACCACTGAGTCACATCTCCAGACTTTTTAATTTTTTTGAGACAGGGTCTCACTAAGTTTCGTAGGGCCTTGCTAAATCATCTAGGCTGGCTTCAAACTTGCCATCCTCCTGCCTCAGCCTCCTGAGTTGCTGGGATTACAGGGGTGCCTCACTGTGCCCAGGTCCACTTTGCCTTCTTAAGTTTCTTCTTATGTTCTGGGAAATCCTCTTCTTCCTTCTTCACTTCTTTGCCTTCCCCTGTCAGCCCTATTGAACCCATGGCCCTTGGGTTCTTCATCACTAACGTGTGGGGCCATCGCTTTCTGAGATCTGATTCTGTGCTCACTGGCACGAATTATTGACGTGATATTTTGCAGATCTGTGTGTACGGGGAAAGAGGTGGTATTTACTGTTTCTTTTTGCATTTTAGCTGAATTCCACGCACCGCTTTTCTAACATTGCATCCTTACTATTATAGCAAAATGCGAAGTCTTATCGTTTCCTATCTGATGACTCATTCTCATGAATGCTCTCTGCAGTAACACTTCCCATTTAGAACATTTGCCTTGAAGGACAAAACAGCCGTAAGAAGGAGAGTCAGAAAGAATGGAAATATATTCTGACACTTTCACTGTTTTTCTCAGTGTGAGCTCTTTACTTATGTAATTTTGTTATTTTTTTTTAAGAGACGACAGTGAGAGAAAGAGAGAGAATCAATTTTTGAGTTTTTCACATGGCTTTCGTTGCTCTGACGCTTGTGTACGTGGTGCTAGGGTTTGAACCCGTATACTTGCCTATGCCAGGCAAGCACAGTAACCGCCGAGCCACTGCTCCAGCCCCTAGTTTTGTTATTTTTATGCCTTCTTTAGTCTTGGAATTATTTTTCTGTTGAGCTACAAAGAAATATTCTACCCTGAAGGAAAAGGAAAGACCCAATCAGGAAAGACTTTTTTAATGCAAGTCTGCAACATTGGCACATTCAAATTTTGTCCTTAATCTGCTTAAATTTGGGGATCATACTAAGCATTCCTAGAAAGGCCTGGGTTTTTTGTTTTGTTTTTTAAGGGAGAAAGGGGCAGTCAGAGAGAGAGAGAGAAGAAGAGAATCAATTTTATTTAGTTTTTCATCTGGCTTTTGTTACTCCAACACTTCGTTGCTTACGTGGTGATGGAGTTTGAATCCACGTCCCTATGCATGCCAGGCAAGCACCGTAACCGCTCCAGTCCCAGGACTGTTTTATTTACAAGTGAGGAAGCAGAGCATGCTTGGAATCAAGTTCTCTGGGGAGCCTCAAATACCCATGGGCATCATCAGATTTGCTCACTGGTTTTATCCCATTTCACACCATCTTCCAATACTGAGAGTTTACACATCTTCGCATAGGTTTTATATTAGCCTTTTATTAGGGATCCAGCAAAGCAGGGCTCCTAAAAGAAAGAAACTCTGAACCTTTATTTGCTATTTAAAAAAATTTTTGTAATATAATCCTAGGGAAAATCAGAACTGTTTTGGGTTAACATTTTCATTGTTTTTAAGCTTTGAATATAATGGTCAGTGGGGGCAGGAAAGAAGATTCCTCCCATGATCTCTTCAGACCTTAGAGCCTCCCCATCTTCCCCAGTCTTGCCCATGACCTTCTGTCCTGGAACCACTTGGTGAACTGTGGTCCAGGGCTGATGTTTAGTTGGTAAAATTCACAACTTAAGGGATTCCTCAGTTTCACAAAATGTGACCAGCTTCCTTCTGTGACAAGAAGGAAGGGTCCTGCCACACTACAGGATGCATGGACACTGTGTTCGCTTCTACCAAATTACTCCCAAAACAGTGGGTTGAAATAATGGCGACAAGGACCCATAGCTGTGCTAACAGTTAAGTCTAGCTTCTTTGAACCTTGATCATTGGAAGATTAAAATTACTTCTTATAAGTTTCTTCTTTTTCTTTTTGGTACTTGGTTTTGACCCAAGGTTGCTTAACCACTTAGTGAGACGTTGCTTAGGGTCTTTCTAAGTTGCTGAGGCTGACTTTGAACTTGTGATTCTCCTGTAAGATTCTTGACAGAGTTCCTGATGGAAAACAGCAAGGAGCTGGGCAAAGGCCTGGACTGGGAAACCGGGGTGGGTGGTGGGTGGAGGGGTGTCAAACTGAGCGTCAGTCCTAACTCTACTGCTAATTTGCTGAATGTAAATTTGAGCAGGTTCCTTAACCTTCTGTAAGTGAGGAGTTTTGTTTTGTTTTGCTTTTTTTCCCTCTGTAAGTGAGGACTTTGGGCCCAGTGATCCGCAAAGCCCTTTTTGCCTCTGTTCTCTGTTTCTGGCATTTGTGCTTTAACAGAGGAAGAAAGCTCAAGTTACAGACCAGGTATGGGGAGGGACAAATGACTTTACTAGGCAATGTGTTTAAAAATAAAAAAGTGCCAGGGACACAGTGAGCGCTGTATGATGTTGTTATTGGTACTATTATTGCAGTTCTTGTTTCTCTGCACCCACTGCAGGGTGGAGGCAACATGGTGAAGCTGTAGTTTCTCCAGGATTCTAGAACAGTGTGTATGACTGGCACACAGGCCTTAAGTGAGGAAAGAGGTTGGACAGGCATGCTGGAGGGCGACCAAGAAAGACTGCCTGGAGCCAGGGCTGTGGGAAGCCTTCTAGAAGGAACAGGTGTGTTAACAAGCTTCCGTGCCTCCTTCTTGCCCAGGGGTGCCCAGAAAATGCGACATTCTCATAATCTACAGCCTGGATGCGCAGGAATGGTGCCAGTACCTGCAGGACCTTTTCCTGTGCAGCCGGCAGGTCCACAGCCAGAAGATCCAGACGCACAGGCTGGGCCCCCAGACCTGCTTCTCGGCGGAGGACCTGCACCTCTTCCTGAGCGCGCGCTGCGTGCTGCTGCTGCTGTCTGCGGAGCTGGTGCAGCGGCTCCAGCAGCCCGCGCTGCTGCCCGTGCTGCAGCGGGCCTGCCAGCCGCCGCGCCGCGTGCTCCGGCTGCTGTGCGGCGTGCAGGGCGGCGAGGAGCAGCTGTCGCCCTTCTTCCCCGACTGGGCCCACTGGCAGGAGCTCACCTGCGACGACGAGCCCGAGCTCTATCTGGCGGCCGTGAGGAAGGCCATTTCGGAAGGTAAGGCTTCGCGCGGACCGCGAGCTCTGAGAGTCGCCGTGCCAGGTCCCAGGCATTCAGCACGGGGTGCTGATTGCACAAAAGGAGCGGGGACCTCAGCAGCCAGTTCCTGGGATGGAACAGACTTCCTGGCCTGCAGGAGAGGAAGAGGACCCTCGCCTTTGAGTTTGTGCTAAGGTGTAAGCCTGCTTTCCAGAATTTTCTATGCCTTGGAGGACACAGGAGTGGTTCCAACCTGGACGGCCGCAGGGGTGGGAGGCGGAGACTCACTTTGGTGGAGGAGTGAGGGACAAGGCTGCCAGCCCTCCTGCTCGCCTCCAAGTTATTGTCACATGGCCTTGATATTTTTTTGTTGGGAAAAGTATCACTTTTGGATAATTTGCTTATAGAGAGACAGCCCCCCTGTTTCCCGCCAGCCCAACTTCTCTCTCTCGCCCTGCTTCTCCTTTTAGAATGGGAAAATTCCAATCCTTTCTGCCAGCGCTGGTGACTTCTGGGGCCCCAGGAAGAGTGACACATGCTCTGATTAGCAGCAGGCAACGTGCTCCCAGAAGCATACATGTCAGCTTTTCTTCTTCTTTTGGTTTTGTGTTTTTGCCTCACTGTGGGCTGTGTGTGTCTTCTGTTCTCTTGCCATTTGAGATCTTGTATCCTGACACCAGCCAAGAAACCTGGAAAATTATGAGAGCAATTTAACTGTGCCTCAGTGATCCCTGGTGTGACTTGGGCATTAATTTGGCTTATCCAGTCCACTCCTGTCCCATCTGATGAAATGAATCAAGAATTTACAAATTCTTGGGGCTGGAGTGGTGGCTCAGTTAAGGTACTTGCCTGGCGTGCGCTAGGACACAGGTTCAAACCCCAGCACCACGTACACAAGGAAGCATCGAAGCAAGGAAAGCCACATGAAAAACTAAATGAAATTGATTCTCTCTCTCTCTCTCATTGTCCCTCTCTTTTTATTAAAAAAATTTTACAAATTCTTGGTGACCTTAAAAAAGATATCATAGCTTCTGAGGTGCTCTTGGGAATAGTCTACCCTACACCCATAAACATCAGTAGGTCTCTCAACATAGTCAGAGCCCTGCTCACTTTGTAATAGAAATGTTTGGTGTTAATGCAAAAGACATCTCACTTGAAATGCCTGGGATCTGGGTTGTTAGTTTTCCTGCTTTATCTTTATTTATTTTTTATTTTATTTTGAAGAGAGAGAGAGAGAAAGAGAACCAATTTTTATTTAGTTTTTGATGTGGCTTTCATTGCTCTGACACTTTGATGTGTATGTGGTGCTGGGGTTCAAACTTGCAATCCTTGCGCATGCCAGGCAAGTGCTGTAACCACCGAACAACCACTCCAGCCCTTATCTTTACTCAGTGATAGAAACAGCATATAATTGATATGTGCATGATGGTATTTCATAGCTTGGAGGGAGCTGTGATCTGCCCACACTTACAGTGAACTGAGTCACAGACGCTTGTTTCAGTAGATGTCACTGTAGCAGTCCATTAAGACCCCATGGGCAGCATGTGACCCACCTACCACTCACTCAGAGCTCTGTGCATGTATTGTCATTGTACCAGCACCTTACACTGTACTAGTGGATTGTTCTTTAAAATATCACAGTAGTGATGTTTTTACAAACATAGGGCTGCAAGCATAGTGCAGTGGTGGACTGTATGCTTAGCACACATGAAGTCCTTAGTTCGGTCCCTAGTGCACACACACAAAATATAGTAAAAAGGATTTTTTGAAATATTGTTTGGACGCATCCAGTGATTAAATGCCTGGACAACGTGGTCTCTTCCAATGTTTTATGTTTTACTAAATACTGTAGCTTAGTATGCTGTGATCCTTTTGCGACAAGTGTTTCAGAAAAAATGAAGTATTTCACAGTGGTGTTTCTGTTCTGAGAACAAATAACTGCTCATCAGAAAGAGATTATTTTGATGGGTGATTAAAATAAGCTGCTTAGTGGGAAGTCTTAGTGGGAAGTTCAGAATCAGTGGCTAGAGGGACAAATGAAAGGGTAGATAAGAGACAGGAGGATGGAAACTTAGGTTAAAAGTGGTTATGGGTAGTGTTACCCTCTAGTTTGCCGCTGTGCTATGTAAAGAAGTGCTTCTCAAATTTTCATGTGCACACAAGGACCTGGGGGTCTTGTCAGTGTGCATTGTCTGACTCTGACATCTGGGTGGGGCTCAAGATTCTGCATTTCTAATAAGCTCTCAGGTGATGCTGCTACTGGCAGTCCAAGGACTAAGCCACCCTTCTCTAGTCAGGTCAGTGGTCATGGACTTCTGTCGTGCATGAACCGTTTTCTCTGGAAATGGAGGCAGCAGCGTAACGGAGCAGGGCAGCTCCTGAACACCCATCAGTTTAGATTAGGCCTGCAGACTTCAGGGTGGAACCCCTGAAATCTCTTCCTCTTCTCACAGCTTGATTGTGTGCACTCTGATGGTGTTCATCGTCACTCAGTTCTTCAGATGTTTGTGGCCCTGACATTGATATGGGGGTCCTACTGCCACGGTGAACCTTCCTCTTTTGTCATTTAATAGGCTCTTAAATCATCATTCCTATTCTACCAAAAAAATTTTTTTTTGGAAGTTTTACTTTACTTCCTACTCACACTCCACATTTGGCAGCTATCTTAAAATTGAGCAGATGTTTTAATTAAGGCCTTCAGCATGTTGCAGCAGCCAGTTTATTTCCCAGGTTCTTCATTTGTAAAATGGTGGGGTTGGACCAGATGATTGGGAAGGTTTCTGCCAGTCCCCTGTGCTGTAATATATCATTGTAAGTTTTCTCAGAACCTTTCAACAGATTTGGTTTAGTTCCAAAATGTCTGCGGTGATTCATATCAGTGTGTGGAAGACTCTGCTATTATTCTGATTTTTTTTGGACTTGTTGGGTGATTATTTTCAAATAAGGAAGTGAGAAAACCCCAGGTACAGCACAGCAATTATTTCCTCTTTTACTTGAGCTGTATTATTTGCTGCAAATCTCACTGGAATACAAAAATAGATTCTGTGAGACTGTGTGGGAAAGGACTCAGTGGGCGATATTGAGTTTTTATTTCAGAAGTTCTCATCCATGTGTGCACGCGTGTGTGTGCAGAGTGGCACCAAACCTACTCCTGGACTTTTATTCTTACGGTGCCAATCTTGTCTGCTGTTTTCTTTGCCTTATTTTCTGCTTGTCTCTGCTGCCCCTTTCCTTGCCCTTTGTGTTTCAGAGCTCTGATGGTTCCCAAAATTATAATGTATTTCATCTTTGAAAAATTTTGGAGGAATGCACCCACATCTGGCCTTCCTTTGCTGATATCAGCATTCTAATTTTAATATTAAACTGAAATTTTAAAAAACTATGGTGATAATTAAAAATGCTTTCAACTAATTGATTCTAAATCCTTCCCCTAAATGTACTTATCTATGTTTTTACAGTTTTTTATTGAGGTATAATTGACAAAAAGATTGAATATGTACAAGGTTCACAGTGTGATGGTTTGCAATGTTTACATTGTGAAAGGATTACCACAATTAAATTGATTAACACGTCTATCACCACACAGTTACCATTTTATTTATTTGTTTGTTTATTTATTCATTTTAGAGAGAGGGACAGTGAGAGAAACAGAGACAGAGAGAGAATCAATTTTATTTAGTTTTTCTTGTGACTTTCATTGCTCCAACACTTCATTGTACACGTGGTGCTAGGGTTCAAACCTGTGTCCTCACGCACGCCAGGCAAACGCTGTAACCTGTGAGCCACCGCTCTAGCTCCACAATTGCCATTTTACGTGTGGTGCGTGTGCCTGCACACGTGTTGGGGGAGGGGCGTAAAATCCTAAAAGTCAACTCTTGGCAAGTTTAAAGTAAAAAACCCTAGAAGTCTACTCTTAGCAAGTATAAAATAAAAAATATTATTAACTGTAGTCATCATACTATAAATTAGATCTGTCAGCATTTATTCATTGTATAGCTGAAAGTTTGAGCCCTTTGACGTTTTACCCTTCTTTCCCTCCCCTGGCCCTGGTTGCCACTGTTCTACTCTTGGCTTCCAAGCTTAACATTTTAGATTCCAGGTAGTAGTGACATCATGTAGTATTTGTCTCTGTGTCTGGCTTATTTCACTGAGCATAAGGCCTCCAGGTTTATCCACATTGTTATAAATGGCTGGATTTCCTACTTTAAAAAAAATTTTTTTTAAAGAGAGACAGTGACAGAGAGAGAAAAAAATTAATTTCATTTAGTTTTTCATGTGTCCTTCGTTGTTCCAACATGTAGTTAGGTACTTGGTATTGGGGTTTGAACCTGTTTCCTCACGCATGCCAGGCAACCGCTGTAACCACTGAGCCACTGCTCCAGTCCCGATTTCCTACTTTTTAATGACTAAGTATCTTGTATAACTCTTCTCGATTTTAAAAAGGGATATTATTTCCTGAAATAAGTAATATGTGTTTACAATAAGAAAACCCAAAAATATCTGTAGTTTCTGATTTTTTTTCCTTTTAAAAACAATGATGAAATAAATCTTCATGCAGCTTCATGCCTAAATCTTTGTGAATCTGTGTTGGCTTCCTCCTGATCGTATCTCACAGGGTCGCAAGCCTGCTCTCAGCATCTCTCCATACTCCCCACAGAACCTTAATCCTTCAGCTTTCTTACTGTAGTTTTCTTTCTTTTTTTTTTTTAAAGAGAAGGACAGAGAGAGAGAGAGACAGAGAGAGAATCAATTTTTATTGAGGTTTTCATATGGCTTTCGTTGCTCTGACACTTATTTGTACATGCGGGCATTGGGGTTTGAACCTAGGTACTCGCGCATGCCAGGCAAGGGCCGTAACCACTGAGCCACCACTCCAGCCCTCTTACTGTAGTTTTTGTTGTTGCAATTTATTTTATTTTTTCCCCTTATGCCTGGTTCAGTTCATTTTTTTTTTTCTTTTTTGGTACCAGGGATTGAACCCAGGGGTGCTTTATCACTGAGTCACATCCCCAGCCTTTTTTTATTTTTTATTTGGAGACAGGGTCTCACTAAGTTGCTTAGGACTTCACTAAGTTTCTGAGAATGGCTTTGAACTTGTGATCCTCCCTCCTGCCTCAGCCTCCCAAGCCGCTGGTATTACAGAAGTGTGCCTCTGTACTGGCTTCAGTTCCTTATTTACATTTGTATTTTTCAGTGTTAGGACAAATGCTTTTTACGATATCATTACGTGAAATGTATGGGGTATTTTGTGAGTGCTTACTCTATGTGATGGTCTCACTACCATTTGTGGATGTGAATTCTGGGGTTCAGAGGGGTTAAATGCTGTGTGTAAGCCTGGGCCAGCTTGCTTTGGGACCTAGGGCCTTCACTCTACACCGCTTTCCTTTGGCCTTGCTTTTCTTCTGTTCTCCATGGGCATCCTCCTCTTGCATGTTGAGTCAAGGAATAAGCAAGCTCATGGAAGGGAAAGGATCAGAGGACAATGAAACTTCACTGAGTTCTGTAGACCTAAGCTGAGCTGGGCATTGGTGTTGCCCTGGTACCTTGTTTACCGGCTGGCACCTGGGCTCCACCCCTGACCTACTGAACCGGAATCCCTGGGGGTCGATCCTGGGAATGTGAATTTCACAAAGCCTCGGCCTTTGGTCATGTGATGTGGTCAGGTTTGGGCTCTGCTTCGGGCCTAGTGCCCTGTCCTTTGGATTTTGGGTCGGAGGTGCCTGCAGTAACTCAGGCCCTGAGGGCTGTTTCAGGCAGGTCACGGGGCAGTGGTCCCATGCTCAGAGCATGACGGTAGCACGTCACAGGCAGCAGCCCTTACAGAGGGGAAGGGAGTCAGACCCTCTCGGCAAAGGGGAAGTCACAGTGCTCTTCTTGGTGTGGTGGCCTTGTGGATGGTGAGTTATGGTTGACTTCCGGGCTTCTGGGGTGCCTTGCAGAGACTGAGGGGGGAATCCGGACCTCTTGGAAAGGATTGCTTTTCTTCTGGTGTTCTGCCCTGTGGCTGTGGGATGCCCGGTTCGCTCCTGCACTGTTTTGGGCTGGTCTACTCCGCAGCTCTTCCCCACGGCCTCCTCAGCCCCCTCCCCCGTGTAAGGTGCTTTCTTCATAGCTTCCCTTTTGAAATGATCTCTGATTTGGGGAAGAAAGTGTCCAGCTAGGATGGTGAAATCTTTCTGGTGTCACTAAAATGCTATAACCTGTCCAAAAGTCATTTGGGTTTCCTCTGCCGTGTACCCTCACCATTTGTTGACCGAAGGGGGCTGTTCACTCCTGATTGCACAGTTCACCGCCTACTGCATCTAAAGCAGCTAATGAGATAGATTTTTGTGCCAATGGAAGTTTCCCTTGAGGCCTTCAAGACCCCAGGATTGTGGATTTCCCACAAAACGGTGAGTTTCAAGTGGGACCATGAACTTGACCACCCTCGCTGCTCCATCAGCCACCCAGCGATGGCCTTCTCCTCCGTGTTTGTTCACATTAGACTTTCTGTGGTCCCTCAAAGAAAGTCTCTGAGTCCTTTTGCCAGCTGTGCTTGGTGAGCTGCCGTGAAGAGAGGCCGATGTGTGCTCAAGTTTGCGCTGCTCTGAGAAGCTCTCGTTTGCACCTGTCTTTGAAATTTTCTAACTTGTGCAAAACGGAAACAGCCAGTGTAGGAATTTTCTCAGTTAATTGCTTACAGTGTTTTTTGCTTTTCCTGGGACTATTACTAGAACTGTGGAGGGACCTGCTCTTTGTATTACCCCCTAAAAACCCTCTTACAGACATAATTTCATTTGGCCTATGCAGTTTCTCTACGAGGCAGATGTTAACATTATCTCCATTTTAAAGATGACAAAAATAAATCCCAGGCAGATCCAGTGACTTGCCAGAGGTCACACAGCTGACTTCTGTCAGAGCAAGGATCAGTGCGAGAGCCTCCTGACTTGAAATCCAGGGTCTAATTATTGCTTTATCTGTATTCCAGCCTTTATCCAATGTGCATCTACTATTGTTAAGGCCCTGTGTTGTTGGCTGGGATAGAGGAAGAAAGACAGACACGGTCACTGTTATAATCGTGTCTGCATTCTGTTGCTGTCTTAACAGTGAGTACTGCATGCCACGTGTACAATTACGAATTTTCTAGTACTTGCAGTTAAAAAACCGTTTGATATGTAAAATTAAATGGACAAAATAAATTTTAGTATTATGGTTTACTTAACCTAATAATTCTAAAATAGTCTCATTTCACCATACAATCAGTATGAAAACTAGTGGGCTGTTTTACATCCTTTTTTCACATTTGAGATCTAGCATGTATTTTACAGACAGCACACATTTCAAATTTTTGATAGGCACGTGTGGCTGTGGCTACTGTTATTGGACAGCGTGGTTCAAAACGAATGCTGACTTTTCGTAATTGGAGCCATACGTCATACATGATGTATTTTAATATACTCCATGTCACATGTGTTAAAGAATGTGACTATCCTGGTGTCTTCGTTTATTCAGTCAGTCTGTCTGTCAGTCATAGCACTTTATCTTTTCATTCCTTTCCCTCACTGATGTCTTCTTGTTTTGCTTCCCCACCTCTCTCTTCTTTGTCTTTTTCTCTGTTTTGCTACCTGTTTAGGTATGTTCCCAGGCTCCAAAAGCACATGGTCAATTAAGACATCTTAGCTTTGATTAATCACAGGGTTCTATCCTTGAAATGTCCAATTTGCTATCTGAGCTAGTGAGAAGCAGCTCCTGGAAGTCCTCATGAAGACAGAATCAAACCAGGCTGCTGCTTGTACTTGTACATATTTGGGTCAGGGCCTAACTAGATAGATTACCATTCTGCCAGTGTGATAGAATACCACACCGACTTCACAAAGATTCAGTTTGTTCTCTGTACCAAAATGAAAAGTCTGCCCAGACTTATTGAAGGCAAAAATCCCAAGATAGACGAGTGTGTAGTATGTTATTTAGGTGTATTTTAAAAGAAATGTATCTATGCTGGTGTCAGCTTTCCCTATTTTTCTGGGGAAGAAATGGTTGATAGAAGTTACTTTTGGGTCCATGGAGGACATTTTGAACTTTTTGTTTTAGACATTTCCCCAGTGTTTAGATTTATCTGTGTTCATGTTTCACTTTCAGTTAGGAATGTTGAAAAGAGAAAAGTGGTGGCTCCCTGGGGATTGTGAGGGTCCAGAGGAGGGTGTTGGGCTTGCACCCAGCTAATCTGACAGGCTGAGCTTTGGGCTAGGTTCTCTGTGCAGGCTCCTTGGCCTTTGAGCTCCACTTTTTAGGCTGACCCGGTAGGGGAAAGTGGCAGGGCATGGGCTCGTGCAGTTGTGCTGCTAATGCTTGGTATAGGCCAAGCCCTGAAAAGAGGGAACAAGTGCTCACCCCTCACTCATGTTTTTATTCTCATCAAATTCTGACTGTTGTCTCCGCAGGTTACTGTAATCTTTATGAGGATCAGTGAGAGAATTCCAGCAGGTATTTCACAGACTGACACTAACTGCTTGTGCCACTTTGGACAAGTCTCTTGGCCATTCTGGATCTGTTCTTGTTCTCTTTAAAATGGTGGGGAGAATTCAAGTTGACATCTCAAACATTTATAGCCACCTTGAAATCCATGATTCCAAGCATGTGTGGTCTTACATATTGTATTTCATTGCTGGGCCTCATTCTGATATTTTAAAAAATCCCATCAAGTATACTTATAGTGTATTTATTTTAGCCAACAAGTTATCCTTCATGATACAATTTTAAGCATACCTCAAATGACTTATTAACAATATATTTCTATTTGTGGACATTAGCCCAAGGTCAGTCTTAGCGGAACCTAACATTCTACCATTATCTTTGTAGGAATGGTGGAATGTAAGAATTTAATGTCTTACATATATTTTTATTATTGTCTGCATGCAGATTTATGCATATGGATTCATAGGTAGATAGGGGGTGAGGGAGATATGGAGGCAAATATGCATGACAGGTTGGGTGCGGTGGCATAAGCCTGTAATGCCAGTGGTTTGGGAGGCTGAGGCAGGAGGACCTCAAGTTCAAAGCCAGCCTCAGCAATTTAGAGAGGTCCTAAGCAATTTAGTGAAAACTGTCTCAAAATAAAAAGGGCTAGTGATGTAGCTCAGTGGTTAAAGACCCCTGGGTTAAATCCCTGGTACCATAATAATAATATAAAAACATATATGATAATATATATGATGTATATAAATATATTATATATATATGACTGGATGGGTCTATTAATTTCCCTATTATTACAGGTGTTTTCATGGCTTTTCAATTTAGTTTCTACCAGCCATTCACATGACTGAGTGTATGTCTGAGATGGCCCAGAAAATAGGATGGTTTAATGTTGTAAATGACTCTTGATCTCCCCACTGGAGAAATGATTAAAACCACAGTAGATTTGTTATCTGGACTTCTGGGCAGAATATTTCTTATTTTAGCCAGTTTGGAAAACTTAAACAGAGGACAGTTGGTTTTCCAAGATGGAGAAAATGAACAAAATCAGTAATAGATAAGAAAAGAATTATTCCATGAGGAAAGAAAGACATTTGGAGATTTTTTTTTCATTTATTTTTGAGTGTTTAAAGATAGCATGAGTCTCCCCAGACAGTGGAGGGTGGTTGGATGACTGGGTGGGTGGGTGTATCCACGGGTTGTAGGCTTATTTTTGAATGTCCCAGTTGGAGATGTGCCTCCCATAAGCACCCTACTTAGGAGCTTGTGCTGCTGGTGTCCTTTGGATTGTCAGCTGTTTCTATGGAGCAGGTTTCTTGGGTCACACAGGGCGTTTATATCCAGGAGTGAAACTCCCAAATCTTTTAATTTTATTCAAAGCAAGACAGTGTCTACAGAGTGCATTTTTTCCCCATGACTGTACTTACAGATGTTCTGGATCGACAGTTCCACAATAGACTTGCGTATTCCGTTTGTTGGCTCCTTAGGATGTGCGTGGGTCTGTTAGTAGCAGAGATTAAATTCAGTGTGTCTTCTGAAGGTGAAGAAATCTATTGTTTGGAGGAAACCTCTAGAATTAGCGTAGTCATTTTGGGAATTCCATAGTACCGTTCTGAGTTTTTACCTTCTAAATACGTATATCTTTCCCATCACCTTTACAAGGGTAGAACCACACTAGGTTCTGATTTTAAAAAGTGCTGGTTGAGCTTTGTATTTCGTCTTCCAAGTTGCTGTTTCACAAATAGCCTACTGGCTCTTTCTCTAACATCTGATAACACAGGAAGCAGAGGGGGAGGCTGATGATGAAATGAAAATGCTCTGCTTTTAAATTAGACTCACGTAAATTTCCTTCTACAGATATAGCTAATGTTTGAGGCTGCAGCTACAGTTAGAGCTTGCCATAAAATAGGACATTCATCCAATGAGCAGAAAGAATATTTGCATAAGCTGCTGACTTAGTTTTTGGAGCATATAAAAGGCGGGGAAACATTTCTGTTGCAGGATATGGCAGCTAGTATTCCAAACCCAGCCAGCCTGTCAATCATCCTGGCCAAACCTTTAAAATATTCTAATTCTTTCTGAATATTATATCTCAAAGCCTTGGTTTGGTTCAGAAAGATCTCCAGATGTGATTGTAAAGTACTTTTGTGTTAAGTGTTTTTTTTTTCCAGGAGAAGTGTAATACTGAAATAATTGTAGAATAATTTGGCAGCCTAAGGTTTGTTTTACTTTGAAGTCAGTTTGAATTTCAAGTCCCCATAGGTTATAGGAATCCTTAAATGTTGTTTCGCCCCAGTCCTTCCCATGTGGTTAAAACTTGCTTATATTCTGGAAACAATTTAGGTTTAGAGTTTATGATGGGCAAAAGAAGACAGGGAGCCAGCCACTGAGTCAACAAGATGGAAATATAGAAGAGTGACATTAGAAAAGGAAGTTTTGGGATCGTCTGGTCCAATTCTTTTAGTTTAAAATAAACAAAGTAGAACCCAGAGGGATTAGATGCTTTGTTCAGTGTAAGAGACAGTGGCAGAGGAGACTGTTAATTTATGCTTGTATCCAACACATATTTACTGAGCTCTGTGGAGGGCCTGCTGTGGCCACTATGCAAGATCCTAGAGAAATTTAACGGAAAGGTCAGATTCAAGCCCTGCCCGCATGGAGTTTATGTGCCCTTGCAAAAGAAGGACATTCAACAGCCAGTTGCCATTGCTAATTACCTAATGCCAAGAGCATCTGGGGTTATGGAGTCAGGGAATCATAAAGGAGACCTGACCTATCCTGGCAACCTCTTTGATAGTTCCTTATAGCATCCATTATGGAAAGAATGAACGTCCTGAGCATCTGTCTTAGAAAAGAGAAGAAAAGGCCTGGCTTGAAGGTATGGCAAATCTTTTGCACGCGGCTGCTAATAGTAACCTAGAGCCAGGTTAATTATAGCTTTCAGACAGGGCAGTCATTTTGTCAGAAAACTGATTAGGACTGTCTACAGTTTCACAGTAGCTTTATTCTAGCTCTCAATTTAAAAATTAACATTTTGCTTCTTAAGTTTCTAGACAGCAGCAATGCTGATGTGCACATATTCTTCAATTTTCAAGGTTCACATTCTGTGTCATCTAAGTGTGTGTTGGTTAGAAGGCTGGACTGAAGATATGGTTGCAAATTAATAAGGATCAATATAAAAATCCTCCTTGGGGTCCAAGAAAATAATTGAACCGTTACGCAAAAACAGGATAAAGAGAGACATGTTTTAAGACAAGCATTTGTCGTAAGGGGTTGTGATTTTAGTTGAAGGAAAGTTAAACATGAATCAAAAGCACAATATGACTTCCAAAAACGGTGAGTGCCGCATGAAGACTTAAGAATGGAAGATGGAAGTGGTTGGGTGGTTTTTGTTTTGTTTTGTTTGGTACTGGGGATTTAACCGAGGGGTGCTTTACCACTTAGTCACATCCGCAGCCCTTTTTATTTAATTCTTTTCATTTTGGGACAGGTTCTCACTAAGTTTCTTAGGGACTTGCTGAATTGCTAAGGCTGGCCTCAAACTCGTAATCCTTCTGCCTCGGCCCACTGAGCTGTTGTGATTACAGGCCTGCACCACTTTACCTGGCTCTAAGTAGAAGTTTTGGTCAGAGAAGAAGGTCCTCCTCTACCCTGCATCGATCAGTTTATTTGGAGAAGTGTACACAGTTTCAGTGGGAGAGTGGATGATGATAGCATATACCAGTATTCATCTACCCACCCATCCATCCATCTACCCACCTCCTCATCCATCCATCCGTCCATCTACCTGCCCACCCACCTATCCATTCATCCATCCATCCACCCACCCACCCACCCATCCATCCACCTACCCATGCATCCACTTACCTATTCATCCATCCATCTGTCCATCCAATCATCCATCCATCCATCCATCCACTCACCTACCCACCCATCCATCCATTCATCTATTTACTCATTTTGTTTATTGTCCCTTTAATACAGTGTAAGTTTGAGGAAGGCTAAGACTTTTTTCAGTGCTTATCCCCAGAGCCTACCCAGTCCTTGCCACAGCATACCCTCTATAAATTGTTGAATGAATTGGGGGCATGTCTCAAATTCTGTCAGATGAAATATGATTGAAGGAAATGAGTTTTTTATGGAGAAAAGAAGTTTTATTGTAGCCATAAAACTGTCTTCAGAGTGTGGAAGGTCTGCTGCATGGAAAAGCAGAGGACAGGACCTGATCTGTGGACCAGGCAGATAGCGATGGATGACAGCTGCAAGATGGCAACAACTCAGGTTCAGGAGGCCCTCAGGATTAGTAGACAGTCCTTCCTGGGAAGAGGTCACTCGAGGCGGATACATTTAAGCAGAGGTCAAAATTTAATAGTGAACTTATATAGATATTCACATATACATATACTTTTTATTTTAAACTAGAAATTAAGAAAATAAATTTAATTTATTAAGAGTCTTCATTATAATTTCTGCTGTGTGTTAATTCTAAAGCAACACAGAAACCTAATCAGTTGTTTTCTAAAGCTTTTGTGCAGGAGGGGTTCAGTGCTTTTTTCTGACACTACTTTATGCTAGAACAATATAATTTCCCTTAATTTGACATTTTTTTGCAGCTGCATTGAATAATATTCACAACACATTTGACTTCTACCATTTTCTTAGGGCCTCCTTTTTACCATCATGTACTCCTGTCATTAGCTTTTGATTATAAGACAGCATTCTTGTTGGTTTTCTCCTGTCCAGCCAGTAGCCTCTTCAACCGATAGCAGCTTTGTTATAGTTCTAACAGTTTTCCAACATCAGTTTCATCAACTGCATAAAATTCTGCATTTTTTCAAAATTGAAAATTACCCTGTCAGATCAAATCACATTGCATTTATAGTTTAAATCTGAGAGTGAACAAGCAAGAAAGCCACGACATTATAGATGAGGATATGCATCAAGATTAGGTAAGCAGAGATATTTAAGTGGGGACCAATTTTGTAAATGACCATTTTTGTTAGCAAAAACTTCCATGTTATAAAAATTTAGTTTCCCAATGTTTCTATAACCATGATAACTTGAAATAGAAATACTTAGGTTGTAATGAGGTTGCTGGAGTTGGAAACCACTGACATGGGTTCATAGCCTCAAGCTTCACACCACCAAGCAGAGAACTGAGACAGGAATATCCTGCCACACTGGTAAACCACACTGTTTGGTAGACAAGTTGGGAAATTCTGTCACTGGTGATGGAATCTTGAGTCATAGCAATCTCTGTAGGCTGAACATTGGTCCCAATCCAACAATTAAGTTCCATACTTCATCTCTGCCTCACCCCCAAGTCCAAAACAAATACAACTGTAAAAGTGTATCATAGCAAAGGGAAAGGCATGGCTTTACATGAAAAAGATCTGGAGGTTCAAAGTGACCACAAGCTCAATATGAGTCAGCAGTCACACTTTTCTAAGATGCAGTCTTAAACTATACTTTAGAGCAATGACCAGACAGTAAGAAGAGACAGCCTTTCTTATGTTATACACAGATACCAGTTACCTACTGGAACAGCTGTTGGTGGGAAATGAGGAGAGTGAGGAGTTAGATTTGGGGGTTTGGGGGAGTTACAGACAAGCCAATGACGTCTCCATGTGAAGCCTGCTTGGAGGGGTGAATGTATTCTCTACTTGTTTGCTTATAAGGAAAAAACCCCAAATTGGACAAAAGAGGAATTAACCATATTCTGGGAAGGATAGGGGGTACAGATACCTGGAACCAAGGACTTGAACTCCACAGAGTTACCTCGCTGCCTCTCATTTCTGTGTCTCTGCACATCGGTGGCTTCCTCTCTGATCCCCAAGAAGCAAAGCTAGGACCCCAGGAGTATCCCACCTCACTTCCTCCAACTCCAGCCCTAGAAACCTAAAGTCGTTCTTCCTGGTTCAAAACTTTAAAATCTCAGGTACGGCCTAATTAGTTGAACCAACAGACTTGGATCCATCTCTAGATTGATTAATAGTGACCAGGAGATGAGAGGACTATGATTGGCCTATTTGGGGACCCTGGGGTATAAGATTTCTAGAAACCTCACAGCTGCCATGTGAACCATTTGGTGAATGCAGAGGGATCAGGACTCTTCCTGAATGGGGCTGGAGCAGTGGTTTAGGAGTTACAGTACTTTCCTGGCATGCGTGAGGACATGGGTTCAAACCCCAGCACCACGTACACAGCAAAGTGTTGGAGCAACGAAAGCCACATGAAAAACTGAATAAAATTGATTCTCTCTCACGCACACACACTGTCCTGTCCCTCTCTCTCTCATATATATATATATATAAATTTTCCTGTAAGGGAGATCACTGTTTTTGCCAAGCAAGGCAAGAGGTATCTGCCACACTGAGGGA
This sequence comes from Aplodontia rufa, assembly GCA_004027875.1. Lineage (NCBI taxonomy): Eukaryota > Metazoa > Chordata > Mammalia > Rodentia > Aplodontiidae > Aplodontia > Aplodontia rufa. The sequence goes on along the minus strand of PVKS010009008.1, from coordinate 13,069 downwards.
TTTGGAAGTATGTTCTTGGCCTGACGATAGAAGAAAGAACTGGAGCGGCTGAACTGCAGAATTATAGGCTCTTGGGCTGGAATGTAACTAGGCTCAGCCTTGTCAAATGCCTTACCCAAGGACACTCAACTGGCCAGAAACCCAGCCCTCCAAGGCTGATCTCAGGAGTTCCATATACTTTGCTATATCTTTCTAAGGAAGAAAAAACAAGAAAGAGACATGATAATTAATTATCCTGGAGCATTTGCCGGATGATGATGTGGAAGCAGGCGCAGTGCTGTTTGATGTTGCTTCGGGGTTAGGGTTCATGGACAGTGGCGTCTGAAAGCAGAGTTCTGCTAGATTTGGGGGTGAATGCTAATACTTGGAATGGCTTAGCAGTGGAGCAGGTGTCCCAGGAGGTGATGGCCAGAACCCTGCCTCTGAAAACTTACAGGCCTCAGTTGGGTAAACATCTGCCAAAGATGTTGAAGAAGGAGTTCCTCACGACCTTCCAGTGCAGGGACAATGTACATTAGGAAGCTGGCTCCGGTTGTTTTCTGTTGTTTTTCTTTCCCAATAAAATCAAGAACAGCAGCAGCTGGGGAACGTTTGCAGGGCTGGGTGCCGTGCTGCCCGGTTTCTGGTGATTGTCTCATCCAGTCTTGACTTAGATGACAATGCTGTGTTTCTCTCCGTTTTGCGTGTGAGGCAGGGAAACAGTTATTTTCCCAAAGGCATGTGGGAGCGCCAGGTTTTCTCCTCAGGGGCTTCTCGTAGTTTCTAAGCTTAGTGCATTCTCTAAAATTGTTTTGAGAGGCGTTGGGAGGCCGAGGCCAATTTAATGTCAGCCTGGATAACATGGCAAGACCCTATCTCAAAAAGAAAAAAAAAATTTCCGGCGCCATTTTTAGTGTCTGTCTCAAGTAGCCTCACAGGGTGATCCTTGGGCTACCTGCTTCCGAACCATGTTGGTTTTTTTTTTTAGAGAGAGAAAGGAAGAACCAATTTATTTTATTTAGTTTTTCATGTGGGTTTCATTGCTCCAACACTTTGTTGTGTATGTGTAGGTGGTGCTGGGGTTTGAACCCACATCCTCAAGCATGCCAGGCAAGTGCTGTAACCAGTGAGCCATTGGTCCAGCCCGGCACCATGTATTTTTGAGTTTGATATAAAACCAAATGTTTTGAACCCCACATTTTTTGTTAATATTTATGATGTTGGCCTTTGTCTCATCCTTAATGAGCCAGAATGCCTGTTTGGAGTGGACTTGGAATACATATTCTTTTTTTTAACAAATGTCTTTGATGATTTTGATGGGCTCCAAAATTTGAGGACCTCTAGCCTGGGACTGCTTGGCAATGCTGCAGGGAAGACCCTATAAAGCTCAAAAGTCTCAAGCTTCTTTAAGCACGAGACCCCTGAAAGCAATTGGAGGGCTGAAAGACAGGGTCTAATGTGATCAGAACTGATTTTCATTAAGTTGTCCGGTGGCTGCCAGGGGACAGGGACAGAGGCCAGAGACTGGGCAGGAGGCTGTTTTACTTCAATGGAATGTGGGCCTGAACTGAACAGAGGCAGTGGGAGTGGAGAGGGAGGGATACTTTTGAGGGGTAGAAGGCAGGCAGACGCAGGACATGGTGAGTGGTTGTGTGGTGAAGGGAAGAAGGCAGCCGAGTAGGTGAGTTTAGTTCCTAAAAGTGAGGTCGTCTGTGGTGGAACTGGTGTACACACAAAATTCAGAAGATAAGAAGGCATTTTCTTTTTTATTTTTTAAAGACAAGAGATGAGAGAGAGAGAGAGAGAGTCCATTTTTATTTACTTTTTCATCTGGTTTTTCTGACCCTTAGTTGTATATGTGGGGCTTGGGTTCAAACCTGGGCCCTCACACATGCCAGGCAAGTGCTCTACCACTGAGTCACCACTGTAACTCCCAAGAAGTCATTTTCTTTTCTTCTTTCTCTCATTTTGAGACAGGGTCTTGCTAAGTTGCTTAGGGCCTCATGAAGTTGCTGAGTGCGGCTTTGAACTCATGATCTTCTTGTCTCAGCCTCCTGAGTCCCTGGGATCACAGATGTGCACCACTGCTCTGGGCTCAAGAAGGCATTTTCAGTAAGGTGACTAGTGAAACTTCCTGGAGGTTTGGATTTTAAGAGGCATTGTTGAGAGTGAGAGGCAAAGGATTTGGGGACCAAGGAACTCAGTGGGTAAGGCAGAGGGGCAGGAAAGCACAGGACATGCTTGAATTGGTGCTGAGACGTGGGCTGGAGGGGATGGTGGGGAAAATGACTCTGAAGGTCATAGTGAGTCTGTGGGAGATGGGCCTTCAACACTGTGATAAGGAGCTTTGGCTTCCCTATCTCAGAGGGCTTTTCTTTGGCGTGGGCAGCAATATGAATAAAATGACATTGGGAGAAATTTTTGAAACTGCCTAGCTAAAGGACTGGCCCAAGATCTCAAGCCTTTTTCTGAAGATGAGTTGGCTGTAGAAGTAAATGTGCATATAGATTCCCCTTAAATGAGAAGTGGGTGAGGTGATGCATGTTAACTAGCTGGATTTAAACTAGCTGGATTTAAACATTGTACAGTATATACATATTTCAAAACATTGTGTGGTATATAATAACTCTATACTATTTTTCCATTAAAATAATTAAAAAGAAATGGAACCCATATCAGATTTTTTTTCTGATAAAATAGTACATTTTCATGGGCCCATGAGTATTTTATTGAGATAGCATCAAATTCTAAGTTCCCCTGACATCTTATTCCTGCCTTTTGATTCTTATCACCACCACCTCCTTTATTATCAGGGTTTGTATATGATTAAGATCTTGTGTTTACGCCTACTCTGGAGAGTGGGTGAGGAATGAGGTGGGTTGGAAGGAGCAAAAGACTCTGAGAAGTGATGTTGCTTTGTTGAATAAGCAGTGGAAAGGCTGAGGGGTGTTTGGGGGCTGGTGGGTGGGTTTGTGTATTCCTGAATGGTCAGTAGCCCCCTGACAGGTCAACACAAAGAAAAAAGAGTTCTGCAAAGCAGCTCAATTTACAGTAGCTAAATTATGGAAACAACCCAGATGCCCCTCACTGGATGAATGGATCCAAAAGCTCTGGTACATTTATACCATGGAGTTCTACTCACCTAGTAGAAGCAATGATATTGCAGACTTTGAGGTCAATGGATGGCTATGGAAGAAATGCTGCTGAGTGAAGTCCGCCTAACCCAGAGAACCAAGGGTTGATGTCATCACTCATCTGTGGAGGCTGGAGCTAAACCCTAGCCATTGAGAAAGGGGTCAGTTCTCATGTTTTAAATCCTGAAAAGGTGTAGTGAAATACAACCTAAGGCATTCATAGAGATGTATTGGGAAGGAGTGGGGGAGGGATAAGGGTGAGTAATTGCGGGGGACTCTAGGGGGTAAATCTAATTTTCAGAATTTATATATAATATTGTTTCAGTAGAAGCATGTTTGTTCAACAAATAAATTTCTTATTAAAAAAAAACTAGAAAAAAATAAATGGCAACTGAAATCTTAAAAAAATAAAAGATAAAGTCTCTGTCCCCCAACCCCTCCTGTCTTCGCTCCAAGCCAGCTCTGTAAGTAAGTCACCTCTCAGTAGCTTCCCAGCCATTGCCCACAGAGACCTGTCTTCAGGCTCAGGCCTTAGGATCAGTACAGGGATGGGGAGAGGGGGTAATTGGAGGGCCCAAGATATGTGTTCAAGAGGAGGAAGGATGACCAGGAATGCAAGCAAGGTCGGTCTGCTTTTTACATGCTAATTGTAGAGAGTGATAGTGTGTCAGGTCTTTTAATGAGAGCCGGAAGGAATTGTGGCCATGGGATTGCAAAGCAAGGCATGCTTGAAGTAGATTTAAGAGGGATATTGAATGAGAAAAGAGAGAAAGAACAGGCACGAAGATAAGATTCTGAGCATGCATGGCTAGAAGGATGTCATTAAGAGATCACAGTGGTACAACTCCTCTGGAAAGTAGTGTGGAGAATCCTCAAAAATTAGGGATGAATCCACCATATGATCCAGCTATCCCTCTCCTGAGTATTTTCCCAGGGAAGTTAGAATCAGCACATTACAGTGACACGGAAAAATCTATGTTCACAGCAGCTCAATTTATAATAGCTAAATTATGGAACCAACCCAGATACCCCTCATTGGATGAATGGATCCAAAAACTGTGGTACATATATACCATGGAGTTTTACTCAGCAATTAGAAATAATGGTATCGCAGCCTTTGAAGATAAATGGAATTGCGATGGAAGAAATCATGTTGAGCAAAGTCAGCCTTACCTAGAGAGTCAAGGGTCAAATGTCTTCACTCATCTGTGGAAGAAGGAGCTAAACCCAGGCCTGTGTGAAAGGCAGCCAGTCTCATGTATTAGACGCAGCAAAGGCAAAGCAACACCTAATCTAAGGCAACCATAGACATGTATCAGGAAGGATGTGGAGGGGAAGGGGAGGGAGAATAGCAAGGGATCTAGGGGTAAATCTGATTTAAGAATATATACATACCTTATTGTTACTTTGGATGCATTTTTGATTGTACAGTAACTAAATTTCATTTTTTAAGAGAGAAGGACAGAGAGAGAGAGAGAGAATCAATTTTTATTGAGTTTTTCACATGGCTTTCATTGCTCTGACACTTAGTTGTATACGTGGGTGCTGGGGTTTGAACTCATGTACTTGTGCATGCCAGGCAAGCACCATAACTGCCGAGCCATGGCTCCAGCCCCCAATAAATTTCTTAATTAAAAAAAAGGAAATATAAAAGAATTCACAAATTTATGAGACAGATTAATAAAAGAGAGAGAGAGATCACAGTGGGAAAGCCAGTTTGGAGGAAGATGGAGCACAAGCTCTCAGACTCTCAGATCTTCTTCTTATGGTACAATCCAAAGCCATGGTGGGGTGTTCATTTGCAGTTGTGGGACTGGAACTCAGGGGATGGGCCTGGACAGATGAATTTGTCCCTTAATTCACTGTTTATCAAATACCTACCAAGCTTGATGTTGGGGACACAAAAACTAAAGAAGGCTCCAACTCTTCCTTGAGAGGAGGGCTCTAGAGTCCTCTAATAGAGAGGAAGAGGTCAGTCTCCAAAGCACAGAGGGAGAGAGGCATGTCCAAGGCAGTGGCTCTCTATTGCGCCGCCTGGATGCACCCGCCTGTGTCCGCCTTACCCTTCACAGAGCACAGTGGGCCAATTTGGAATCCATGTTAACTTTTATTTACTAAATGTATATGTACCAAGTTGATTTTGATTTGTGTTCCAGATGTTGTGTGGAAGAGATATGATGCACAAATGTACCTGTGGACTCTGAGAATGCAGAGTGGCTAGGCCATCCATACAGTGCTGGGGGTTGACGAGGTGAATATCATGGAAACTAGGGGTACCTTTCTGGATACTGTAAAATGCCATTATGTGCTTTAGAGTCGGGGGGAATCTGAATCTTTTTTGGCCCTATCCTTTACCACATGGTTCGAAACCTTCCACTTTAAATTTGGCACCTGTGGTTACTCCTTTCCCTGGACTTCTGTCCTCATTGGCAGGACATCCACAGTGAACACTTGTTCATCCGAACATCTCTTGAATCCCAGTTTGGTTCCCAGCCAGAATGTATGCTGCTTAGGAGCAGGGCAGATGTGTTATTCTGTGGGGCTGTCCGTTATGCCCAGCCCAGTGTGGACACTCAGAGACCTTAGTAAAGGCCATTTGGTTGGTTGGCTGGTTGGTTGAAGTCTTGAAGCACACACATTACACTTACTTTACAGCTGAAGCAGCTTTAGAACCGAGTGAGTAAATTACTCTGATTAGGGTCACAGTCATTATCTGTCAAAAATGTGCACTGACTGCCTACATCCTGAATTGTTGAGGAAAATAAATAAATAAAAGCTCTCAAAACACTCATGATCTGAATAAAGAAGCGAAGGCAGCTTCATGTTTGCTTCAGGTGATCGGGCTGCCCTCCTGTTAATACGTTGAACATCTGCGCTGAGACTTCAGTGACTGCCTGGTGCTGTAATCTGCGTGGCAGAAGGATCACAGATTCCATAGCAAACACGGGTTGTGCAGTCAGGAATCCTGGGGAGCTAAGCTGGCGTGGGGCCTCGGTGTGGTAATGGCCAGTTTAGCACCTGGGCCTTACTCAGCAGTGACGGGTTCACATTTCACCCCCTGCCCTGGGTGTTTCCTGCTGCCGCCTTGGTTGGTACTGGACGCAGAAGAGGCACTAAAAGAGCCCTACGTATGAAGGGTTTCAGTGGGCTGGGATGGGAAGTCTGTGGTTCAGACTAGGAAGGCTGGGGCTCTGGGTCTGGTTCTGGATCATGGGGAAACTCCCTGAGAGATTCCTTTTCAGCCATATGTAAAATGCAGTAATGCCCACTTCCCAGGACTCAGGGAAACATGACTCTCTTGCCACACCTCCTTCACCCAGGCTCATGCTGCTGTTCCTTAGCATCTGTCTGCTGGGCCCCGTCCTCCACCGTTCTATTCTCATAGCTATTAGTTTGGTTGTAGGCCCCAGTCATTTTTTTTTTTTAAGAGTGAGGGACAGTGAAAGAGAGTGAGAAAGAGAGAGAATCAATTTTTATTTAGTTTTTCATGTGGCCTTCGGCACTCTGACACTCAGGTGTGCATGTGATGCTGGAGTTCGAACCAGCGTCCTCAAATGTGCCAGGCAAGTACTGCAACCACTGAACCACTGATCCAGCCCTGGCCCCAGTCATTTTTAGTCAAAGAAGTGAACTTTTGATTTTATGGTATTCTTTATTTTATTTTTGGTACCAGGAAGTGAATCCAGGGTTCTTAACCACTGAGCAACATCCCCAGTCCTTTTATTTTTTATTTTGAGGTGGGGGTCTCGCTAAGTTGATTAGGGTCTTGCTAAGTTTCTGAGGCTGGTCTTAAGCTTGCAATCCTCCTACATCAGCCTCCTGAGCTGCTGGGATAACAGGCATGTGCCACCGTGCCTGGCTGTGGTAATCTTTTAATTGCGTAAGTCTTAGAAATTCTTTAAAAAAAACTATTTTTTAGTTTTTTTTTTAAGAGAGAGAAAATAGAGAGGGTGAGAGAGAATATCAGTTTTATTTATTTTTCCATCTGGCCTTTGTTTCTCCGACACTTAGTTGTGTATGTAGTCCCGGGGTTTGAACCTGGGTCCTTGCGCTTGTCAGGCAAGCGCTGCAAACGCTGAGCCACTTTTCCAGCCCCTGCTTTTAAAAATTAAAAAGGTAACATATGCTTGTTATAAAATAAAACAAAAACAAAATAACCCAGAATTTTCTAATGGTTAGAAGTTTATAGAGGAAAAAGTGAAAATACTCAACTTCCCCTTCCTCTCTTCCGTAGAGGGAACGACCATGAACACTTTGGTGCGTATCTTCCCAGTCCATTCTTAAGAATTTACAAAATACACACCAGCACTGGCATTTTTCATTGTGCTAGAATCATTGTGTGCGTATTACTCTTCAGCTTGATTTCTAAAACACTGATCAGTCCTTTTCTGTGAATTCATAAACTACACGTGTGCAGAACTGTGTTTGTGGGTGATTGCCTACATTTTATTTTTCAACAAGCTCTTACTCTTCCAGTTCTTCTAAATGGTCTTCTTATTTCCATCTCATATCTCTCCAGCTTCTACCAGGCTGCTGGATGAGTTTCCAAAAACCCAAACCGGGAGCCACTGGCTGTAGGGTAAAGTTCAGATTCCTGAATGAGACAGTTCAACGCCCTCTACCATCTAGCTCCTGAGACTACTGAAATTTGATTAGAGTGTTTCTTAATTGTTTCTTTTGTTGTTAGCAACAGGGCCTTTCCCTCCCAGAACAAAACCTATGTGTATCCCCAGCATATTACACTGGCAAACGTGGAACTCCTATGGGGTGCTGTGCATCTTTGGGGGCCTCTAGATCCCAGCCTGCTCGAGGTCCTGCTTTTCCCTTCCCCACTCCACCCCCATTTCCTGTCCTGCTCTATATTCTGTTGTAAGGTTTGTTGGTTCGTCTTGAGGTCAGCCTCAAAAACTTCAGAGGTGAGCCAGGCACAGTGGTGCGCACACCTGTCGTCCTCAGTACTTGGGAGGCTGAGTCAGGAAGGGCACTTGAGTCCAGGAGTTCTGGGCTGTGCTGATTGGGTCCACCCTAAGTTTGGCATTAGTATGGTGACCTCCTGGGAGCAGGATCCACCAGATTATCCAAAGAGAGGTGAAGTGGTCCAGCTGGGAATGGAATAGGTCAAAAACTTAAGAGAGATTTATATAAACCTTATTGATTTCTCTTTATTCATTATGGGTCTGTGACCCAATACTTTTTTTCTTTTCTTTTCTTTTTTTTTTTGGTACCAGGGATTGAACCCAGGGGTGCCTAACCACTGAGCAACATCCCCAGCTTATTTTTATTTTGAGACAGGGTCTCACTAAGTTGCTTAAGACCTCACTGAGCTGCTGAGGCTGGCTTTGAACTTGTGATCCTCCTGCCTCAGCCTCCTAAGCCTCTAGGATTATAGGAGTGCGTTACCACCCCTGACTCCCCAATACTTAAAAAATAAATAAATAAATAAAACTACTGGAAGTTTTTGTTAACTTGCTTTCCTGAAGGAAATGAATTTCATATACATTAACTTTTTGATGATGTGTCCTGAAGGATTACTGTCAGATACTACGGTGTCTTCTCTGCAATCTGGAGACTCGGGGGACTAGTTTCAGAGGCTTGCTGTCATCACTCTCTGTCTTTTCTCGTCGTGAATGCATTAGGCATTCTTCCCTTGCATTGGGGCTTTCGTGATGTTTAAATCCCCCTGACCCCAAAGACAGTGAGGTCCTTCAGGTTTGAAGCAAGAAGACCAGTTAGAGGACAGGTGCCCATGATCCAAGGTAAAGAGCAAAGTATACTGTTGGGCTTGGCCAATGTCTAGCTCAGCACTTGACACACAGTAAATGCTCAATAATCTTTTCCTCCCTGGAATGTGTGTGAGGTGTGACAGCTCCCTCTGTAATGGAGACAGGAGGAGATGCTGTTGTTTTCACTGTAGGAGGCATGAGGACCACCATTTGCTGTCAGCCTAGCTATGGAGGTGGCACAGGGGCCAGATGGCACCACAGGCCGTGGACAGATGCAGATGGTCACCATGCTTTCTTGCTGAACCAGTCTGGATGCCTCTTCTCCTATGAGCTGTGTGACCCTGAACAACAAGACCTCAGAATGGGGGTGGCTGGGTAGAGGGGTGCGCTCTCTTTTTTTAGCTTATCTCAGTGATAGGTTTGTGTATCTTGAATTTTTTTTAACAATTTTATTTAATTTTTCACATGGCCTTAGTTGCTCCAACACTCTGTTGTGTACATGGTGCTGGGGTTTGAACTCGGGTCCTCGTGCTTGCCAGGCAAGCGCCGAAACCGCTGAGCCACCGCTCCAGCCCCGTGTGTATCTTGAATTTAATGACCACTGGAATAACCACTCCTAAACCATGCAGTGGTCATTTTAGATTTGACACCTGTCATCTAAGAAACTCTGAAAAAAAAAAGACATAAATAACTCATGCGCTGAATTTTGTGGCTTTTGTGGATGTATTTATATTTTTTAAAAGCAGAAAGTCTACACCCCTAAGATACTCAAAACGACTTTCTTTGCTTCTTTTAACCACAAAAGCCACAAGTCTGCATCATTGCCAGGAGGCTCTGATGGGGAGATTGTGATCTTCCTATTGATCTTTTTTTGTGGGATGGGGGGTTACCAGGGATTGAACCCAGGGCCTTGCACATGCCAGGCAAGTGCTCTACCATGCAGCTGTATCGCCAGCCTCCTTCTGATCTTTTTTTTAAAAAGCAGCCTATAGCCTGGCATGGTAGTATATACCTGTAGTTCCAGCTACTCAGAAGGCTGAGGTAGGAGGATTGCAAATTCAAGGTCATCTTGGGCAATTTAGTGAGACTTTATCTCAAAATATTAAAAAAAAAAGGCTGGGGCTGTATTTCAGTGGTAGAGTGCTTGCTTGGTGTGTTCAACCTCTAGTACCACAACACAGAAACAAGAAGCTGAGGGGTGCATGTTGATCTGATGCGTGTATTGGTCAGGCTCTTCAATTCTTGCACAAGGATTTTGTCTTCTCCATAGCTTGTCTTCTTCTTTGACAACATGGGGTATCTGAGTGTTACCCCAAATGCTCTGATCTCTGATTTTTTTCCACTTTTTACAATTTTTTACTCTCCTTGGTGCATTTTTTCCCACTGTAGATTATGTCTGATTGGTTCTTATTTTCTCTAAGCAATTTAAAAAGTATGCGTTCTGTCTTGAATTCTGACAGTTGTGCCTCAGAGTTTTTCTTAAGATTGTTCTTAAGGGGCTGGAGTGGTGGCTCAGCGTTTGCAGTGCTGGCCTGGCATGTGCAGGTATGTGGGTTCAAACCTCAGCACCACGTGCACAGCAGAGTGTCAGAGCAGCAAAGGCCACATGAAAAACCCTAAATAAAGTTGATTCTTTCTCTCTCTCACTGTCCCTCTTTCTTTCTTTCTTTTTTTAAAGAGAGAGGAACAGTGAGAGAGAAAGAGAAAGAGAGAAACAATTTTTATTTAGTTTTTCATGTGGCTTTCATTGCTCTGAGACTTTGCTGTGTTCATGGTGCTGAGGTTTGAATAGGTAGCTCAGTGGCATGTATTTCCCCCTGCCTCTCTAGCACGGTCCAGACTGTCCTGTACAGTGAGGCACGTTGTGCAGTGCAGTGTCCCTGATCCCAGATCAGCATCCTCTTTCACTGAACTGGGACTAAATGCATTTTGCATTGAGATAGACATGAATGTTTAGGGGACAGGGGACAGAATGTGATATATATATTGCTAGATGTTGGATATGAGGTGTCCCCCTAAAACTCCTGTTAATACAGGGATATTCAGAGGTGAAATAATTAGATTATGAGAGCTGTGACCTAATCAGTCCATCCTACTTTGAGTGGACTGATTGGGTGGCAATTGTAGGCAGGTGGGCGTGGCTGGAGGAGGTGGGTCACTGTAGGCATGCACTGAAAGTTTGCATCTTCAGCTGAACCCTTTGGGCTCCTCCTGCTTCCTGACTCCACCATGAGTTGAGTAGTTTTCCTCTGCTGGGCCCTTCCCCTATAATGTGCTGGCTTATCCTAGGCCCAGAGCAATGGAATCAGCCATCTATGGACCAAAACCTCTGAAATCATGAGCCTCCCTGCAGGTTTTTCCTCCCCTAAGTTGTTCTTGTTGGGAAATTTGGTCCCAGTGATGCAAAAGCTGACTACAGTATGGTGTCTCAGAGGAAACCAGCATCCCATCCCATTTCTGACATGTATCATTTCACTGAGTATGTGGGATTTCGCATACCAAATATATTTGGAAATAACCACTTCTTGCTTACATTGCCTAACTAGCTATGTCAGTTGTCTTGAATAGAAAAAAAAAAATAAGGAGAAGCTGTATGAACTGCCTTGCTTCGGTTTGCGCATGTCTGACTGAGGAGCGTTTGGAGGATCTTTCTTTGTCTCTCAAGGGGAAATCAGCCATTTCTCTAAGAGACGGAGTTGCACTGGAACAAGTCAAGGTCTTTTCAGAAATCTCAAAGTAAATGTCCTCTGGTGAGGGCTACGTCTCAAAAATAAAAGTGGTGATCGTTTGCCATTAGTCTTATTCTGGTATCCAGTCTGGGATCATTCAAATGAATGGCACGGCCAGCCAATGACTGGGATTTCCTCCTGTATATAGACATAACCTTGAATGGTTGGAAACTGGGTGAAAATTTCCCTGATGTTTGGTATAAAACATCCTCCATACTATGAATTACAGAAGCAGTGAGGTCTTGGATGAGTCTCACTTTTTTTTATTAGATGTATCTCTCAGCATCTGGTAGCATGTAGTGCTCAGTAGACAGCTGATGAATGATGGATGGTTGGGATATAGTACATGGTAGTCTGACTCATAAGTAAATAAGATCAAAATATTTGGTTTATAAAAAAATGACTTAATTTCATTATCTCAATTTTTAGTGCAATGGAATTGCCTAATTTCTGGGACTGAGTAGCCAGGGGAGGGGCCAGTACAGGAGTGATGAGATGGTTGGACACTCATTATTTTGTCAGTGTGGCTAGTGTTGTCTAAGTACATTTTAAGATTGTTATAGTAGCAGTTCCCAAGTTCATATGGAATAACAGGAGACCCAGACTAGCCAAAACATTACTCTACAGAAAGGAAGAAATAGGGGGTATCTCAACCCCTGACCTGAAATTATACTACAGAGCCGTAGTAGCAAAAGCAGCATGGTATTGGTATCAAAACAGAACCGAAGATCAGTGGAACAGAATAGAAGATCCTGAGACAAACCCCCATATCCTTAACTATTTGATATTTGATAAAGGGGGCAAAAGCATAGTGTGGAAGAAAGATAGCCTGTTCAACAAATGGTGTTGGACAAACTGGACAGCCATATGTAGACAACTGAAGCTGGATCCTTATCTTTCGCCCTGTACAAAAATTAAATCAAAACGGATCAAAGATCTGGATATTAAGCCAACAACTTTAAACTTACTAGAAAAAGAAGTAGGGTCAACATTACAGCATATAAGAGTCAGCAGCTACTTCCTTAACAAAACTCCCATGGCTTAAGCTGTAAAATCAAGAATAAATGAATGGGATGCAATTAAACTAAAAAGTTTTTGCACAGCTAAAGATTTAGTCAAGAGCATCAAGAAAGAACCTACAGAATGGGAGAAAACCTTTCCCTGCTACACCTTGGACAGAGGGCTATTATCCAGAATATACAGGGAACTAAAGAAACTAAACTCCAAACTTACAAATAATCCAATCAATAAACGGGCTAAAGAAGTCAAAAGGAACGTCTCTCCGTGGAAGTCCAGAAAGCCCATAATATATGAGAAAATGCTCTACATCATTAGCTATAAGGGAAATGCAAATCAAAACTTCAATGAGATACCACCTCACTCCTGTTAGAGTGGCAAAAATGAAAAATTCTAACAATAACAGATGCTGGAGGGGCTGTGGGAAAAGAGGAACACTGTTACACTGCTGGTGGGACTGCAAACTGGTTCAGCCACTATGGAAAGC
>PVKS010009007.1:0-65823 GCA_004027875.1 Aplodontia rufa | reverse complement strand
GGCCTCTTAGAGTATGAGGGGAAGTGGGTGGACTCCTGTTCTGCAGGTAGGGGTAAAGCCTCCTGTTGGTATGACCCAGCCCTTCAAGCATTGCTTCCCCTACTTGAGAGTACGCTAGCATCACCCAGCCTCTGAGTCAGCAGGCTGGTGGGGCTTGGGATTCTGCATTTCTAATGAACTTGCCTGGTGATGCTGCTCATCCTGTGGAGCACACTTTGAGGAGCAGGCCTCCCATGAGGCTGGGGCAGGTGGGACTATAGAATCCCCAGGTGGAGGCTGAGACCTGTAAAGGCTGAACCTTGCCTACCAGGAGGAGCTGTGGTGTCTGATTTGAAATTTGTGTCCTGCTACTTAATGAGACAGATTAGGAGAGACAGTGAAATGGCTAGGTAGTCAGGACAGAGGGCCCCCATCCAAGAGCTAGCTGGCAGAGGCAGAGAGTGATTGACAGGGTGTGCTCAGGGCCTTCTAATGCAAAAAGACCTTGAGGTTCACCCTAGTCCCTGACTAAGAGATGGGGGTGGTCACAGGTGGATCCTAGGAAGTATTTGCCACCTTTTGTTTTAACCAATGGTGTTCCCGACCAGTTTCAATGCCTGCTTTACATAGATTTTAACCAATGGTGCTCTTGACCAGTTTCAATGCCTGTTTTACATAGATTTTAACCAAAGGAGTTGATGCATTTCTCAATGCCTGCTTTGCATGAATGTTAATTATGCTCATACCCCAAATCAATATAACCTCTGGCCTAACCTCCATTAGACGGTGTCCTGCTTGCAGGTGCCCCTCCGCTTTGCGGAGTCTCTGCTCTTTTTCCTAAATAAATCCTACTCCTTTACTCCTCCTTCCGTGGTTGTCCGTGGATTTTATTCTTCAAATTCATGAGACAAGAACCCAGAAGATTGGCGCTGAATTCCCGGGATGAATTTCCACCACACCAAGAGCTGCAACACCCATCTTTTAGCTGGAGAACTGCTAACACTTTCGGCTGCAGACACCTGCAGCCAGCCCAAATTCCCAGTTTTAACTGGGAATGGCTGCAAACACTAGAAGCGGGCTGTTTTGGCTGCTAGAGTCTGTAGAGGCCCAGACTCCATTCACCAGCGGGAGCAGAGAATCCGGCCTCATCTCAAAAACACCACATCATTAGGACTGGTCTCTGCTGCGATGCGACTCAGGGCCTCAGTCCTGGCACTTAAGAGCTTCCAGGAGCAGCTGTGCAGAGTCCCATAAGTCCTTAAGGAAGGGAGAAGGGAGATCTGTTCTCTTTTCTTTCTTTCTTTTTTTTTTTTAGGGTCAGAGTGTCTTTCTGTTGGAATATAGTTAAGTTGGGGGAAATTTTTTTAGTTAAGTTTTAAATTGATTTCCTCATTCCATGTTATATTCCATAAGTTTAACTAGATAAAGAAGGCTTTACTTCCTTCAATTAAATCGGCATTTTCCCACACACTGTATAACTTTGAAGATATGTGATTACAATTTTAAAAAGTTGCCTATTGTTTCATTTGGAGCTTTATTCTGAAGTTTGCCTGACAGTTGCTGGGTGCTACTGGACACATGTGCTCCCAGCTGCTTCCCTGGGATTCTGACTTACAGTTCTTAAGTGAGTCCTGGGAAAACCAACTTTTTAAATAAAGCTTCTAGGTGGTTCTTATGTTTAGGCAGGTTCTAGAAATGCCAGTTTAGAGGAAAATGTCAATGTAGAAATGTGTCCAAGCCTCTGATGCTGGCCCTGGTCAAGGAATACTCACCTGTTCATCTCTTGAGTACTTATTTGTGAAGGGCTGTCTTTGCCCCTTTGGTTTGACTTCTGTTGGAGATTAAGCCCAACATGGTGCCAGAGAAAAGAATTGGTGGTAAACAACTCTAAGAGGCCCAGCTGGCTTGTAATTAGCAAACTGCCTGACCACCTGACTAAGCTATTTGGCTGCTCATTTGTTGCAATTGGTTGAATGTGTTTGCACTGTATCCTTATTGGTTGTTGTAACAGATATATACCAGGCATACGGGGAGAGGTAGATGACACTGGTGAGAGGAGACCTTCCCATGCAGGCGGCAGAAACGAGACAGAGAAGTAGCCACTAGTCAGAGAAGCAGCGGCGGCAGAGACAGAGGAGAGCAGCAGAAGAAGCAGAGGCAGAGAAGTAGAAGAAGCAGAAGAAGAAAACCTAACATGCAGGCAGTGAGAGAGGAAGAAAAGCCTTGGTGGTAGAAATAGGGACTCTAGTGCGGCAGTAGAAACGGGGACTCTAAAGAGAGAAAATGTGAGTAGCCTTGACTCTAAATGTAATGTTTTAACGCCTTGCCTCTGAAAGAGAGAAGATGGAAGCGCTTGGAGGCCTTTAGCCACGGTAAAGGGAAAAGTGAAGCGCTTGGAGAACTCGGGGCCGGTGGGTCTGCTTCATTCCCAGTCAGCCGCCGAATGAGAGCCGTCCGGTTCCTGCCGGCTGGGACCCTACACACTTCCATTCTTATCTTGACATGTTTTTGTGATGATTTTCCCACCTGCTTCCCTGCTTTGGCTCAAACCCTGGAGCTAATGAGCATCTCTTTCTGAAGTCATGGATAGCCAAAAGTGGGTGCAGAAGGTCCCCGTTCTCCCTGGACCAGCTTGGTTCTGATCCAACTGAATTGGGCTTTCCGCATAATTTTGTTAGCGCTAACGTCCACTTCTACAGATGTGGGATCCATCTCAGCTGCACCCTAGGGGCAAAGTCAGCTTTATGAAACACACAAAGTGAGAAATGGTCAGTGCGATGGGGTGGGTGGGGTAGAGCAGGAAGCTTGGGCACCACAGGACCAGGGACAGGTGGGAAAGCCCAAGAGCTGCAGCGTGCAAATGTGGGATGCCATCCACAAGGAGGAAGCAGAATTTCGGCAGCATTTTTTAATGTGCATCGGGGTCCTCTCTGCCCTGAATCTCTGGGGTTCCATGGCCAGTTGTAAAGCCCTGCAGCTGAGCCACCCATGTGGCCTTGGCAGGAGGGGCACCCTGGAAGCTGAGCATGTATCCACTCGCTTAATGATTGGTGCAGATCTCAAGATTGTATTTTGGACTCCATCTTTCCCCTTTTGTAAAGCAAAGCAAGAGCTGTGAAACAAATAAGGATGTGAGAATTTTCCTGTGTCTTATAGAAATTTTCTTTTTCAGGGGAGGGAAATGATAGAAATTCAAAGAGAGAGAGGCAGCTAAACTGGACTCTTCTCAATCCTGAAGTGCTTTCTGGCTCCTGGGCCTTGGTGTCTTTGTAACCACAGGGGTTTTGTTCCACACCCAGTCAGAAACTTGACCCTCTGATAAAACCACAGGAGCCTTCCGGGATGGCCTCACTGCTTCATTCCTGGAGTGGTCTGATTCTGTATCTAGGTGAGAGGAAAAGCATCAAGAAGGAGAGGTTTGCATTCACTTTGTTCAAAATTTCTCACAACCAATGGAGGGCTATATTTCTTGGAGAAATGAAATCCCCATGCAGAGCCATTTCCCCACGCCGTACCCTGTTGGTCTTCAGTGCTAGGAACTGATCCAAGCCTTCATAAAACCAGCTTTGTGTATTTTCTTTTAAACAGAAAGGGGCTTCAAAGGCCCCACAGAATATGAGACCTTGAGAATGGAGTTAGTGTTGGGTGACAAACTGGGTCAGTTTTGTCTTGTGCCTCTCAGAGCTGTCCTTTTTGGTAGAGCACAGATTGCTGGGTGGTACTGATGCTGCTGATCTGGGGACCATACTTTTGAAGAACCACTGTGACTGAAGGCACTCATTGATCTCCGAGGGTGTGTTGAGCCAGGAGATACTTCCTGAGGTGGGTGGGCTCTGCTGGTGGGAATCACTGCTCACTGGAGGAACCTGCCATTTGGAAGCAGTGGTTCTCTGGAGGTGCTGGAGGGAGCTCTAGTTCCACCTCTGATACTAAGGGTCTGCTCTCTGGTTCTCTCACAAGTGATCAGGGATGTGGCACTTTGGGTAGCTAAGAAGGACTGTATTGCCTCCTTCCATCCCGTTATGCTTTCTGGTGTTGCTGAAAGCCTCTGAACCATGCCTCTCTCCTTTACATCTCTCATTGGGCTTAAGATAATGTCCAACTCTCCTGAAATAACCATAGGGACCTTTGTCATCTGAAACACTCCAGTGGTCACCAATCACTAGGTTCTTGATGCCAGGGCATCTTATTTCACTGTTTCTTCTGCTGGCATGCTGCCTATTTCTCTTCCAGTCCGGTCAGCTCCTACTTGTCAGAGCTCAGCTTAGCCCTCTCTTGCTCTGGAGAGTTTCTTTTAAACCCCCCTGGAATTAACTGGTACCTCTGCAGAGGTTTACATTTCACTTTGTGTTTCCCTCACTTTGGCTTCTATTTTCTGCATCAAGATTATGATAGCTACCTGTTTACTTCTCTTTGTGGACTGTAAGCTTCCTGAGGGTGGGGAACCCAATACGTGTTCATTTGTATGTCTCCAGGCATGTAGAAGGTACCTGGCATATAGAAGGACTGCTTAATCTTTCTGTGAGGTAGGTGCTACTGCAGAGGAAATGGAGGCATGGTCTGTTGAGTAGCTGACTTATAGTTGTCCTGTCACTGAGCCAAACCCAGGATTCTCACCTAGGTCTGCTTGATCCAGCTCCTTGGCCAGGAGTTCTGATCTGAGATCAAAGAGCCCTAGCCATTGTCTGAAGGTCTCTACTGGGACCATTAAAGGATAGGCTTCTCCAAATTAACAGATGTGGCATTCTCTGTTGTTTTTCAGGTAAACTGGCAAACCAACTCTTGAGTTCAGCTGGCCTGTACCTTCTGCATTTCATTCAGAAGTACCTCAGACAGGTAAGGGGTTGTTTCCTGGGTTCATTTATGCTCAGGTGACTTGTTCAGGAATGGTATGAAAATGCACACTGATGACCACCCAAAGTTCTCATTCATGAGAAAGAAAACCCTTACATGAAAGTTATCTCCTCTAAGAAAGGAGGAGAATGGCCACCTGTCCCTGTTGTAAGTTCCCTGAAGATGTTTCACTGGTGTCTCTCCTGGGTGCTGGTGACCTTCTCATCATCTGGCACTCTTTCCTTCTCACCTCCACTTGGGCGAGTGCTTTAGAATTCCTTTTCCTCATTTAAGACCCAGCCAATGTTTCACCTATTATTTATCAGACTGTCTGAATGAGAGGCTCTTTGGAATTTATCCTTTTTCCAGCTGTCTACTGAACAAATTGCTGTTCCTTAATACACACCCAACACGATGCTCCTATCACAGAAAGCTTTGCTTACTTACTGCACATCTTTTTCCTTTAGTAGTGAGTTCCTTTTGCAACCATCTCCCACCTCGTGTGGTTCCTTACTTGGAACCGATTTTTAACCAATAAATAAATGTTTGAGGAAAAAAATGCCCTAGGAAACTGAACTAAGGTATAGCCACATGCACACACAGAAAAATTATAATGTGATTCTAAACTAAGTGATTTGTAGAGTGCCTTATGGATTAATTACTTGGCTGTTTGCTCACATTACCACCCGTAATTGAAAATTTACCATAATACAGTTAAATCAATTGGAATTTGATTATTATCCCTGTTGAAAAGTATACAAAGTCAGGATTTTTTGTTTCATTGTGTTCCTCCTAAATAGTGTAAGTAATGCTAGGTCATGGAACAGCAATGTACTGAATGCTGACCTCTGGCCCTAAGCAGCCAGCCTTTGTGGCTGCTCTTGGAGAGATGTGTGTTGTTAACCAGATCCTGGGAGTCTCAGTCATCCTAGCCATTGGCATGCAGACCACTACAGGACTGAACGTGTATCTAAGAGTATAGGCAGTAAGGGAGCAAAAACTATTTGCCAATAGGAAACCTAAGGGGGGGAATTAAAACGTTTCTCCGTGGCTGGAGCATTTGCTTTAAAACATAGTCTAAATTTAAATAGTTTTAACTAAAAGCTTTAAAAAGGTGCATTTCACTTTCCCTATACTTCTGAGTATGTTGGGTGCTTTGAAGGGGACCCTGATTGGCTCGAGGTGATAGAGCTTTATCTTGTGGGTTATAAGTAGAAACACCCGAGGCAATGGTTCACCTGAATGTTGGAGTCAGAATAGGGTCTGGGTCATTTCAGAAGTTGTTGGGTGGTTGAATTCACTGAAGCTTGGGCTGGCACTTTAATCTAACCCAAGACTACTTTTGCAGAGGAGAATGTGGGCGTGAGTTTTGTTCCTGCCTCTTGTCTTCTCGTTCTGCTCTTGTAGTAGCCTACCTTATTGTCCGGCTTTTCCAGTTTGCTTTGTTGGATGTGGGCAGCACGGAAACAGAGCGAGAGAACTTGTCTTCTCATTTCTGTATGTGCTTTCCATAGCCTGTTAGAGGTACCTGGCCAACAAATGCATGTCAAAGCAGTCACATACCCATGGTTTTTCTTCCTAGTGCTGAATTCTAGCCGTACAGCCGCCTGAAAGAGGAGTTAGTGAAATACAAGGCAGTAACAGAAACTTGACTCCCAGATGACTCTCTTCATGGTGTCAAAGTTTCCTAGGGTTCGGGTAGAATGAGGATTTCAGCTTTGCCCAGGAATTTCCAATCTCCATGGAATCGGTTTGTCTATCATACTTGAAAAATAAGCTTAAAAAATGAAAAGGCTCAGATGTTAAAATAGATGAGTGGGCTTTAGCCATCTTTGGAATTTGAGATATTACTGAATGTTTGTGTTGAGCCATGCCTGAGGGACTTTGTTGTATCTCCTCTTCACCTTGCCCTGCACATGGGGAGCATTTAACCACCAATTCATGAGCCTCTAGGAGATGTGTGATTCCCAGAGTGCCTCATGTTTAATAATACAGTTCTTACCAGATTTGAAAAAAACAAAACAAAACCAAAAACAAAGACAAACCTTAAGTTATTGGGCTGGTCCCCTCTCCATAGGGCTCGAACACAGGTGTATATTCAGGCACACAGAGACTTCAGGAGGTCTCTGGCTTAATCTTGGCTACCCCACATCGTCCTAATTAGATCACCAAGAAGGAAGTATAGTTCTTCCATCTCCTTAAAGCCTCTGAATATGGAATATGTGTTTTGGACTTGTACTATGTTGTTTTTCTTTCATTTCATGAAATGTTTACACTTTCTAAAGATGGGAGTGCAAGTGCTCATCAGTCAAATTTGTAGATCAGGGTATGTTTTTAATATAGCTGTTTTGGTGCATTGTACTTGATCCAAAGACACTGTCTAGCAAGGGCCCTTTATGTTGAGGGTAGGCTTTGGGGGCAATCAGAGCAATGACAACTAGTGGACACAGCAACTGGTCTTCTGATCTTAGACACCAGTGTTGTTATTATTAGCATCCTAGGTTATGATTGACAGTTTCCTTTTTTGCTGAAATGTTGGGAACAGGTACCAATGCTTAAATAAATAGGACTCAGTCAGGCTCAAGTGTCTCTCCCTCCAGTTGGTGATGGTGTTTTTGGGTGAAACCTTAATCATCAGCTATAGTTGCTTAAAGAGGAAGCAAAATCTCTAAAGTATCCTTTCAGTGCAAAGCTGGCTCCTTTATTGACATCTCTGGGAAAACTTTACTGTATTCCATTTCCAAATCTTAGTCAATGCATAATTTAGGAACCACTTTTTACTTGGATCAGGTAGCTTGTCAGCCATAATTTGTTGGCTGGTTTGTCTTGTTGACTGCAGGGGCTTTGTTATTGATTTGAAAGATTTACAGACCCCTTTTTCTAGGAAAAGATGATTTCAGTGGAATATCTTGGACTTTTTGCTTTATAGGGCCGGAGGTGGTGTTTTAATCACTTTCATGTCTTCTTTCAGTTGGAAAATGACTTTCTCTGTTCTTTCGGGTGTTTTTAAAGGAGACTTTTTGGTTGGCTAATAACTTACCAGTAGGCAAAGACAATGAAAAGTTTCTTCTTCCATCTTTTAATGATAAATTCCCTACATTTTATGTGATTTCTTTTCTGTGTAGATCATTCTTACATGGAACAATTTCTGGAATCCTGTTTTTCTCAGGTACCTTCTTCAGATCTAGCAAAGTCTTGGGCTGCTTCCTTTAGCCTCACTGATGCTTACCTCTCTCCCACTTGATTTCCTGATGGGCAGCTGTGATTCCCAACTCTTTCATATCTTTGCATCCAATGAGAAGCCCTCTTCCCTTTATGGCTACGATCTGAAAAAGAAAACAAACAGCTGAAGCTCCATTGTAGCACAGCAGGCTGGGGAAAATAGTTCTCATTCTCCTTATTCCTGGGTTCAAAGTGCATATAACATTTTACGGGGCAATCAGCCCTCCCAAGGTGCTGGCTTGAGTGGGTCTGTGTTTTTAGCCTGGTGGACAATTAACCACGCTGACCCCCTCCTTTGCCTCAGCCTTTCTGGCTGAGTTGACGCTAATGCTCTGAGTAAGAAGGGGCTGCTGCTCCTTTGAGCAAAGCACCAGGCCAGGGTGGGGAAACATTTGCTCTTGTTCAAAGGGGATGTCTCTGAAGCATGAAGATTGAACTGATTGTGACCCTACCCTAGGGGAAGGAGAAGCTCCCTCTGGAGAGCAAGCCAGGGGGAAGAAGCCCTTGGTTATACTAATCCTCTTGGCCTGTGGGTCTTCAGGGTCTCATATCCATTTAAAGGAGAGAGAATTGGGGTTGAAGGCAATAAAAAAGGCCTTAAATGAAAGGAGCAGGGGGTCATTTCATCTAATTTTGTGGTTGTTATAGAGGAATAAAAGAGAATTTCATTAGCCCTTGTGAGATCTTTATTATAGCGATATGTAATAAAGATTTTGGGAGGTGATGTTTCCTTCCTGGTAAACCTAGAGTTCGATTTCCATAGAGCCAGGGAAGAGTATGGACGTCACAGTACCCTTTAAGTCCTGGTGGTCAGGAACATATATTTGTTGTAAGTGGGAGGCTGGGGGCTGCAAGTCCCAGTGTGTGACTGTGACTGCCAGCTCATCTGGCGCACAGTGCTCAAACTGAGCATAAATCCAGGTCCGCATCTGGAGCTGGGTTGTTTCACCTTTGAGGAAGGCTCGCTGGTCCTCTGTCGCTGACTTGGTTTGTTTGGGGCATGATAGTCATCAGCAGGTTCTCTACAGCTGAGTGTTGCTCAAACCACAAGGTGGAGAATCAGCTGAGGAGTGAGAGCAGCCCTGGCCTCTTGTGTGCTGCTCTGTTGGCAGTACAGGCTCGCATCTATTGTTCTTTAACAGCCCTGCTGGGTAGGCAGTATTCCCATCCATGTTTACAGAGAGGGGAGCGAGCCAAGAGAGCTTGTGATTTGTCTGAGGTCTTCCTGTAGGGAAGTGGGGATCTGAATGCTATTCCTGGACTCGTGACATTCAGATGAAGCCTTCTGTGTCAGCATCAGAAGAAAAGAGGAAGAGGAGGAGAGTGCTTAAAATTTTTTCGGAGATGGGAAAGTGGTAGTAAGTGGACAATTCTATGTACTAGCCACCAGCTGGCACCATTCCCCAAGGCAGCTTGGTTTCTTTCTGAAGAGGGGCAGAGTGACCAGGGCAGGGAGAGAGTGGATAGAGGGGATCCGCAAGGGGTGGGAGAGCTGATGGTGTGGTGTGTCTGACTCCTAAGCAGAGTGGTGGCTGACTTAAGTGCTTCTGCTAGTCATTAGGAAAGACTGCGGCACCCACTGTCCACCCTCCCTCCCATTCACACTGTCTCACTCTGATTGCTTTCTTGCCTCCAGCATCTCTTCCTCAACTCTGTAAATCCCTGCTTAATGTTTGTGGACTTAGCTCTGAAGAAAAGACAACTTCTGTTGAGATGTGATAATAAAAACCATATTAAGGACTGTTAAATACTTTTTTTTTTTTTAAGAGAGAGAAACAGGAGAAAGAGAGAATCAATTTTATTAGTTTTTCATATGACTTTGGTTGCTCAGACATATCATTGTATACATAGTGCTGGGTTTTGAACCCCGGTCCTCGTGCATGCTATGCAAGTGCCGAAATGCTGAGCCACCTCTCCAGCCCCTGTTAAATATTTTTTTTTCTTAAAGAGAGCAGGACAGTGAGAGAGAGAGAGAGACAGATAGACGGACACCAAGAGAATCAATTTTTATTGAGTTTTTCACATGGCTTTCATTGCTCCGACACTTAGTTGTGTACTCATGCATGCTGGGCAAGTGCCTAACTGCTGAGCCACTGCTCCAGCTCCCTGTTAAGTACTTTTAACCATAGCTTAGGTTCATATAGTTTCTATATAGGAGATATTTCCCCTCTTTCCAGTTGATAGTGGAGGTTGTAGACACCTCCCTTTCTGGTGGGCTTGGTGCACTTGGGAATTCCCAGAAGGCGAGACTGTGGCCAAGTATTTTCCTGAAATGTGTCTGAAGGGAACAGCTGGGGGTGAGCAGTAGAGTGGGCAGATCTTCACTTGTTTCATAAATGCTTCCCCAGGTCCTGGGCAATACTCTTTGCCCTACAGCCCTTGGTAGCAAGAGTCTTCTTTGGCCATGTGTGGTTCCTTTCCTTCAGGACTGTGGCTAATCAGAAGTTGGCTGCTCTTCAGTGCCTCTTAAAAGCTTTTCTCTCTGGCTGTGTTCAGGAAGTTGAAGTGCAGTGTCAGAAATGATGTGAGTTGATGAAGAAGAAATAAACAAACCCAGGCAGCATGTGAGGAAGGCTTGGCAGCCCTGCTGCTGTTTTTCTGTAGTTTTGATCTGAAGGAACCAGATTTCCTCTGTGTGGAAGGTCCCTGTGCCA
The DNA here is from genome assembly GCA_004027875.1 of Aplodontia rufa. Taxonomy (NCBI): domain Eukaryota; kingdom Metazoa; phylum Chordata; class Mammalia; order Rodentia; family Aplodontiidae; genus Aplodontia; species Aplodontia rufa. The sequence goes on along the minus strand of PVKS010009007.1, from coordinate 55,135 downwards.
AGAGGCCTGAGAGTGCATGCCAGTGGGTCGTCTAGATTAGGGCACCACTTAGTCTAATCAACTCTGGGATGAAACATGTAGTTTATGGTTGGCAGAACAGAGGTAAGTCACATGGCTGCAGCCGGAGCTATATGAATAAATAGCATCTTCTCAGGGGAGCAGAATGTTGCAGATTGCTCCATCCTCTCTTGGCATCAGTGCAGAGTGCAGCATAGGAAAGCTGGGAGGGGCTTGGTGGAGCTTCTTGTTGAAGCCCCTTATTTCAATTTAAGACATTAAATGAGGTGGCTGAAGCCCTAAGGGTGAAGTCCTAGTATGTCTGATTTGCTCACCTTCGTTTCTCTGGTGTCTGCATGCATTAGGGGCCTAACATGTATTTGTTAAATGAATGAATGCTGTAAATGAAAATATGACTTCCTCTGAGACATACATAGGCTTCAGTCTCTGGGAAGTGGTGCAAGGTAGCTTTTATGTGGTCAAGTCTCTTTTTGAGATCACATATAGTTTAGAAAATGGAGATGTTGTAAGATCAAACTGGTTCCTTCAAGTTGGTGGTGAGTTTGAGGGAAAGACTGGCCTGCTCAGGTGTGGGTGGCAGGATGGCCACATTGCTTTGTACCTGGGCTCCTTCCACATTGGGTTCCAGGTGAGCAGTGCCCTTGTGACTTGGGTGCCTCTGCCTCCCTGGAAGAATTGGGATGACTATGGAACATGTGGGCTGAAGTTACTCCTCTCCCTAAGTTCACCTTCCTTTGTGGCCCAGTGGGCTCATTTTCAGAGGGATGTCCTCTTGGAGATCTGTCTCAGTGACTGGAGTGGTGTGTGTGTGTGTACAGAGATGTACACCTGTTTGTAACCGGAAGGTCCAGGTGTTTGAGCCCTGCAGCTACAGGGGGAGGGCTATATTTTCACTGCTGTCCAATCCCATTTTGAGAATTGCAGTTCTAGTGTTGTGGGCTGCAACCAAGGAAGCCAGGTCTTTCAGTGAGCTGTGCTTAGAAACCCATAGTGGGAAAACCGGTGTGGTCGGAAGCCACACTGCTGCTTTAGGCTGGTCACTCAAAGCCGTGCTTTTTGTTTACCTCCATTATTTAACATCCTGGTTAATTCACATACAAAAAAGAGAATTATGACAGTTGAAGGAAGTCTTAAAATTTAGAAAAATTGTAGATTAATTCAGAATTAAAGGTTGCCAAAGAGAATTTGCAGTCAGGAAAGTTTCTTTAAATTTACAAACACTGACCTGAGGAGACATTGTTTTCACCTTCTCTGGTCTGTCTTCCCATCGTGGCTAAGAATGTGCTTCTTTAAATAGACCTTCAGGCTTCACCACTTGCTCATGATGTGTTGGGGAGACAGTGCTTCCTCTTGGCAATGTCCCCCACAGGTCTGTGTGTTAAAGGCTTCATCCCCAGCCCAAGGTGGTTTTGGAACTTTTAAGAGGTGGGGCTTAATGGGAGGTCTTATGTCATTGGAGGGGGTTTGCACTCAAAAAGGATAGTCCCTATCTGTTTTTCTTGTCTTGCCTGTGAGGTGAGTGACTTGCTCTGTCACATGCTCCTGCTACAATATGTTGCTTTGCCAAAAGCAATAGGGTCAACTGATCATATACTGAAACTTCTAAAACTGTGAACCAAAATAAGCCTTTAGGGGCATGGGTTCAATGGTGGAATGCTTGTACAAAGCCCTGGGTTCAATCTCCAGAACTGCAAACAAAACAAGAAAAGCCTTTCTTCTCTTTGAGCTTCTTTATCTTATTTGTTGTAGTACAAAACCCAGACTAACACAGCTAAGCAATTTCATGTGTGTGTTGGGAGGTGGGTGGGTGGGGGGAGAACATGGTTTCTTCTGGAAACCCCTTATTACTATTTGCTTGACTTCTGCTGTTATTTTTGTATGAATTCTCCTTTCTCCCCAGGAAATATATAGCAGACAGCTCCTCTCCTGGTGGATCAGAAGACCAGCTGTAGTCAAACCCTGACTGAGGACTACAGAAAGAGCCAGTTGAGTTCTGGCTTCTGCTCTGTATTAAAGATCACAGGGCTTATTGATGTAAAGCTGGCAGGCTTTCTGCAGGGCAGAGGTCAGTCTGAGCAGGTCTCCATAGCAGCATGAAGAGTTATTACTGTTGTCTGGGTTATTAGAACTGGAACAGAAAGAGCAAACTTAAACTCACTTGGTGGCAAATACTTTGTTTTTTTTTTCTTTTTTTTTTTGGTTGAGAGGAATTAGGAAGTGATTTTGTGGCAGTGTTCTTATATTCTGGAGATCTTGCAGTGGCTATTATTGGCATTGAGGTAGTAGGTGTGAGTTGGTCTTGTCTGATGCTAGCAGAGTGCTTTGGAAGTGAATAGTAAATATTTATATGATCTCAGAATATTCTGTGTGCAAAACCCTGTAAATTAGAAATTAAGAATATGTATTTGCTGATAAACAGTTTATTTGGAAACTGTAGTTTCATTCATTCATTTATGTGTGGGGAAAACTTGATTCTTCTCTTCAGGATTCTTGAAAGTACAAACAAAAGTGAAGTGGAAGTACCCAGGTCCCCCAGGTGTGAGCCTTGAGCTTTTATGGAAGCTAGTTTAGAAGGCATACCCTTTAGTGTAACGCTATTTTGGTATTGCCTGTTGATTAAATTGCACTTTTTGTTTATTTATTTGCTTATTTTAGCGCATGTACCATGCAGTGGTGTTTTCTGTCTGGGTCTTTCTCTCTGTTTAAAGCACTATGTGATTCTGTAACCATAGTGACAGAAGAAAGTTAATGGAGATCAATAGTGCTTATGCTTACAAAATCAAATGCTGAAGTGTCTTGGAATTTTGTATTCGTACAATTCCAGCTTGCTAAAAAATAATGTTGTTAGAAGATTGACTTATATCCATGGTTTTCATATTGCAAGGTGAAGTAGTACACATGTACTACTTCATTATTCCCCAAATAAGATAGAAATCGCTTAAATACCGTTTCCTATAGAGTAGGAGTGAAAGAATCAAAGTTTGTGTCTGTTTTGCAAGAATTTGCTCCTGTTTTTACAACAGAAATCTGAGACATCTTTGATCCTTTCTTCCATTTGTATCTTCAGTATTTTCTGTAGATGTTTCCTCCCGTACTGTGTGTGCTCTTTTCCCACACCGGGATGAAATCCCTGATCATCACCCCAGTTTCATCACCCCTCTTGCAGGAATCGACTATTGGGGTGTTAATGAGAGGATCAGGTTCTTCCCCCGGCCACACCAGCCTCAAAGGAGTCTCATTCTGCATCTTGTGGTCCTTTCTGCAGCCTGGCTACAGCACACAGACAGCCTATCCCAACCTGAATCTAAAGACTGTCCATTTTCTGTGCCCTGAAAATGGTATTAATTACATACACAGGGTTAGGTTTTGTTTGGTGATTGTGCAGCCTCTTTTACCAGCTGAGAAACAATAAAGAGCCCATCTCATATACTTTGGAGGGAGCGAATACTTGGGAGATAGCTCTTCCCTTCTCCATGTTGCTCTGTGAAGATGGTCTGACCTCTGGGTGGGAGGTGTGATGGGAGATCGAGCCTTGAGTCATTCGCAGCTTATGACATGCGGCAAGAGGGCTTGGTCTCCTCATCTGTAAAATGGGGTTAATCATGTCTACTCTGGAACTCTTACGAGGACTAAATGAGGCCTGTTTCTGCCTGGAACTTAGGTAGTGGTTAGCAAGTTGGCTTTGAGTAGTCTGGTATTTTCTGTCCTCCCTAATTATTGCCCCCAGCTGTCTAACGTGCTCAGAGTGTTTTGGTAGCTGATGTTTCCAGGCATGTAGCATGTATTGCTTTTAAATCCTGTCATCCTGTCCACAATAGAGCCTGCTGGCTGGTCTCCTGGTGCACCCTGCCATGTGTTTTCCCTTGCTCCAGAGCAGTCAGGTTCTAGAAACTGACATTTACTGGGACTTCCTTTGCCTTTGGGATCAAGGGACTTTCTAGAATGTGTATTTTGATGTGAATTAAAATTAATAGTCATTTAATAGATTTAGTTAGCACTGTGATCAGATTTGTTAGAGTATGTGTTTCTTGGGCGGCACATCTTTCTTGTGAGGGCCATTCTTGGTAGTGATCTGCTTTATGAAACAGTTAAGACTCGACTTTCTGGGCTAGCATCTTAGTTGGGGAGGATGAGGCAAGGCCCCCAGATTGTATAAGAAGTGTTTATGTTTGTGCTGGGAGAAGAGCAGCATCTCACACACCATTAACAGACCTGGCCTGCTAACATTCCTGTGTTACGGTGTGCAGCAACCTAGCAATGTAATTTATTTCCCTCAGGGAAATGTGGTTTCATGTGCCTTGTATCAGTGTGTCATTGAAACCTTGTTTTAAGAGGAAAATAGCAATTAATGCTTGGAAATAGGAAATAGTTTTACAAATTTGTGGTGGAAGAGACCCAATAAAAATGACCATTGGGAGTTCCCTGAAGGTGTATGTAGAAGTTTATAAATGGTGTTTTGTGTCTAGTAACTTGACAGCTTTTGATTTGTAAGCATTAACCAAAGTATGAGTGCTACAAACAGCTGGTTGTGTGAGACGGTTTTACTGCAAGGAAGAGAGTAACTGCATGGATACATGCAGGCTGGCATCTGTGTCCTTTGAGAGACAGGTGGCAGAGGTTGGGGGTGTGTTTGGTCAGAGGAGGCTGTGTCCGTGGCATTGCTGCTATTGTTCTCCTGCTGGGAGAGGACAGATGGAAGAGCCTGCCCTGAAAGAGAGGCTATTAATCTGTAACTCTTGGCTTGCTTGCACCAATGCAAAAACATTTCAGCTCATTATTTTAAGAAATAAAAGACCCGCAGCATGTGGGAGCCACTAAGTACTGAATCCTTTAGTTTTTTATGTGTTTGTGTGTTTTTTAGTATTATGGGATGAGACAGAGCCACCTAAATGAAACGTGACTCTTAGAGATTGTGTTAAAGAATAGTTAAATGACGAGAATTACAGTTTTAGTCTTTTAGTAGGAGATTTTTTTTGGGAGGGGGTGGTAGTGGGATTGAATCCATATAACTCTACCACAGAGCTTTATATCTAGCCCTTTTTATGTTTTATTTGGAGACATGGTCTCACTAAGTTGCTGAAGCTAGCCTCAAACTTTTCGATCCTCTTGCCTCAGCCTCCTGATTAGATGGGATTATAGGGGTGTGCCACCATGCCTGGCTTTAGAAAAACTCTTTAAAATGAGGTATTTCTGGGGCTGGAGCCATGACTCAGTGGTTACAGTGCTTGCCTGGCATGTGCAAGTACACAGGTTCAAACCCCAGCACCCACGTACACAACTAAGTGTCAGAGCAACGAAAGCCATGTGAAAATACTCAGTAAAAACGAGCATTTCTCTTTCTTTCTCTTTCTCTTTCTTTCTCTTTCTCTTTTTTTTCTCTTTCTCTTCTCTCTTTCTCTCTCTTTAAAAAATGAGGTATTTCTGTGGGGTTGCAGCATATGTGCATGTAACTCATAGACATTAAACTATACATGCATAGTTTGAAAACGGAGAGAAATAACAATGAAAATGTGGAACTGCTTAGCAGTTAGCTCAATGAGAGTGTGTGCCTTAGAGCAGGATTTCTCAACCTTGGCACTATTGACATTTTGCAGTGGATAATTCTTTGTTGTGGGTGCTGTCTTGTGTATTAGGATGTTTAACATCATGCCTGGCCTCGACTGACTAGATGTAGAACCTTTTTCTTTCAGTCAGGACCCTGAAAGATGTCTGCAGACATTGCCAAGTAAGTGTGCCCTGGGTAGGGGAAGAGGGCATAGCTGTCCAGTTTGAGAACCCCACTGCCTGGTGCACCAGGAATATGAGCTACTTTTGGTCTGTTGCTCCCTTTGATGATCTTGGTTTGAGGTCTTTGCATACTGAAAAGCACAGCTCTGAGCCAGTTAGTTCGGAGCATTTGAGATTTATTCCTCAAGGAAAACAGCTTCAGTGAAATCTCTCCTAGAAATTTGTAAAGGCTGCAGTCATATAAAGAAAAAGTGATTAGTCTATTGACACAAATCTTGGCCTTGTCAGTTCAGAATTTCTTGGTAATGATGTGGCTCATGGCTGATTTCTAAACTCTTAAGTCTGTTTAATAACATTGTGATACATTCCTGCTGTTTTTAATCTGTTTTCTGGGGGGAAAATGTCATTCTGACTACTTCTCAGGTCCAGAGGCCTGAAACAGGCCCTTCTAAATCTATTCACTGCCAAGCCCAGTGCAGTTTACCTTTATCAGAGTGTCTGAATTATTTTTTATGTAGTATGGTGGGAGAAGTTCTGGATTTTGAAATGAAATCTCTCTCCTTGAACCTGGGTGGGCTTGTCAACATTCCTGAATGTGACAGAAGTGTGCCCTGTGACTTATGAGACAGGGTCATGGAAGGACACAGTTTCTGCTTGGTTGGCTGGAATACTGCTCTTGTAGCCTGGAGCTGCTCTTTAAGAAGCCTGACCATGGTAAGGCTGTCATGGCAGGAGAGGCCCCATGCTAGCTGGTAGCCTCTGCTGTAGCCAGTCTTCCAGTCATCTCCACGTGTGAATGGAGCTATCTTGGGTCCTGGAGACCAGACATCCACCAGCTGAACACCAGTGGTGGCCTTTGCCATCGCCATGGGGAACAGCTGCTCCTTGCCCAAATTCCTGACCCCAAAATGTAAGTCACTACTAAAGATTGTTGTTTTAGATGGCCTCTGGGGGAAAAATATCTGTCTCTTCCTCTGTATTCTACTGGAAAACTTATTCTAGAAGCTTCTCGAAATGTAGTTTGTTGTTCTGAAGAATTTTTTTAAAGTGTGATCATGACCATACACAAGTTTTGCCCACTCTGTTAACTTTGATGCTTTTTTTTGGCATAATCTATTAAAATATTGCCAAATATTTTAAGTTTAATAAATATACTTAATGGCAGCTCTTGAATAGCAACAAAAAGAATGTTGCTGTGCTGTAATCTTGATATTGGGGTCAGAGCCCTGCCATATCCCAAAGTATTACTCTTGTGTCCCAAGTTGACTTTGGATGCTCCCTGAAGTTCACAGTTTGAACTTTGCAGTTATTCTTACAAGGTAAGATTATTTTGTCCTAAATCTCGACCCAGAGTTTGTACCCACTCTAGAAGGTGTGTCTCCTGGAGGTGTATGGCATTGATGCGTAGATAGTAAATGGCCCCTGTGCATGCAGAGATGCATGACCACGTGCCTGTTTGCAGACAGAACAGACTGTCCCTTGGACTGAGCCGGTAGAAGGACAATAAGATTTAAATGTGTCTCTTTCTTACAAGCTTCCATGTAAATGGGAAGCTACTAGAACTTTTAAGAAATCCTAGAAATGGTTTAGTACTCATCATAAGAAGGGACTTGTGATCCATCAGATCTTGAGGCTGTGCAATGAATGCTGCTAGAAGCCAGGGCTTGCTTCAGGAAGGTCAGAATTGATAACTGTTATGGTTTACATTTGAGGTGTCCCCCAAAAGCTTACGTGTGAGACAGTGTAAGAAGGTTTAGAGAGAAAATGATTGGGTTATGAGAGCCTTAATCCAGTGCATTAATCCCCTGATAGGGATTAACTAGGTGGTAACTGAAGGGTGTGGCTGGAGGAGGTGGGTCATGGGAGGTGTGCCTTTGGAATTTGTATTTTGTTTCTGGGGAGTAGAGGCTCTCTCTGCCTTCTGTTCACAATGCCCTGAGCCATGTTTCTCTACCACACTCTTCTGCCATGATGTTCAGCCTTACCTTGAGCCCCAAGGAGTGGAGCATGCCTCCTATGGACTAAGACCTCTGAAACTGTGAGCCCCCAAATAAACTTTTCCTCCTCTAAAATTGTTCTTGTCAGGTCTTTTTGTTGCAGCAGGGAAAAAGTTGACTATAACAACCAACATGCAAGGTTCTACTTAATTGGGGCAGGTGGGCTAGGTAAGCTGTCTTAGCAGATTGGTGCCAAAATGCAAAGAAGTCCAGCTTTTGAGAGGTGTTTGGCTGTTAATACTGTCAGTGGGAAGTCAGGAATGGTTGACTGTAATGTTGCAAAGAGAGCAATAGTTATCTTCTAACAAAGGCTATGAAGGACTTCCAGTGAAAATCAGATGTCCTTAGGGTTACTGTGAGGATCAGCCATATCCTGCTTCTTTTATGCATTTTTTTTTCTTCTCTGAGTCAGTAAACAGGGATTAGAAGAGATGAACATCTATCTCATTAGCATGGTTTTCTCAAATTTGGATATGACTGCCTTGGAATTCTTACCAAAATTCACTTTCTGGCTTTGCAATTTTTTGTAAAATATCCTTGAGCCAGTCCATAGTCAGGGTAGTTACAGAGGGAACCTGGGAAAAAGAGATTTGGATTTGCCAAGGCACTGAGAGAATAGGTGTTAGAAGAATAGAGATGGAGTGAAGGTGGAGGACAAGAGGGAGAAAGACTGGGGGAGCAGGTAGGGAGGAGGTGACGTGACTTTTTTGCAAACATCCCTGGTCTTCAGAGAATGAGTATCAGTGGGTGCTAAGATCCCAGCTTGCAAGTATAACAAAGGTAACCTCTCTGCTCATCAGGTGAGTCACCTGTGGGTGGTCTTTCCAGAGGCTGTCCCATCAGGTGGGTAATGAAGGAGGAGGAGTGTGGGTGTTGTATTTCTTGTGTATCCATCAGCTTGATGTTCTTGGTTATTTGTATATTTGGAGCCAAATGCATTGGTCCTCTTGGGTCACAGTAAAGGTTGTTATTAGTTCTAACTCCCAAGTTTTTATTTAAATTTGATTTTTAAATTTTGGGACAATCTGAACTTTTTCCTATTAAGCCAAATGAACATTCCTTAACGAAGAGGATAAGTTTATAGATTATCTGGCAGGACATACATTAATTTGAAATCTTGGGCTTAGAGTTTATGAAGATCAGATAAAGAATGTCTGCCATATATGGATTTGTTTTGAGAAAATGGTTTTCTCTTAGTTGCTGAGTCCTGATGACTTTTGGCCTAATTACCCAAAGGGAAGAAGTTTGTTATGTGTTTTCTCTTTGTCTCTTCTCTTTGTCTTCGTCTTTCTTTGCGGGCGGCCAGGTATTTCTTGCCTATAATTTCTTGATGCCCTTTTGATTTCTTTTCCTGTTCGCTGAAACGGTTCTTAGCTGGGGCAGGCCTCACTCCCTCAACTCTGTTTTCACTACCACCCCATACCCCAAAGGCTTTTGAATATGAGGGGTGGGATTGGTTTGCCCAAAGACTTTCAGGGGATAGACAGGGATTTTGAATGCCCGCACACTTATCACTCCAGAAATGTCAGTACTGCCCTCATAGTAGAGGGAAGTCAGAGGCTTTTCTTCAACATGTGGTAGAGAGAGTCTTGAACTTTGATTTATAAGCTGAATAAGCAATATAAATCAAGCTCGAAGAGTCACAAGGTTAGATGCCCAGGCATCTAACATTTACCAGCTGGGTGATCTTTGGAAAGTTACTTGATATCACTTTGCATCATTGGTAAATTGGGACTAATCATACCTCTTATTTTTTTTGTGTGTGTGAAGATTAAAAGGGTTATTAGAACACTTCCTAGCATGTTTTAAGTGTTCAAAAATTACTTCTTTTTTTATAAAGTATCATTCTAACGGATGCCAGTGTCCCCTCCTGTTCCTACTCCTAAATCAGTTAGTCTTTGTTCTTTTTCTCAGTATAAGCTATGTTGATGCTCATATTTTTGTATTTGCAGGCTTGTTAAGTTCAAAATAAAATAAAAAATTATGTTAGAATATTTTTTTTTTAAGAGAGGGACAATGAGAGGGAGTGAGAAAAATCAGTTTTATTTAGGTTTTCATGTGGCTTTCATTGCTGTGACACTTCAACTTCATTGTATATATGGTGCTGGGGCTTGAACCCAGATCCTCGCTGAGCCACTGCTCTAGCCCCTAGAATATTTCTTAAAGACATATTGTGGAATGGGTAGTCTTGCATATGGTAATAGAGATGATTGGTTTGTGTGTCTGACACTGTGAGAAGCAGCACTTCTATTAGTCTGATTTAGGACTGCTTTTCTAATCTCAAAGGTGGAGTTTAGAAATAGATTCTTTCTCCTTAAAATGAGTGAACTTTATGCAGAGGCACAAATGCTCACATATGTGTGAAGAGTCGGCCTTCTTGCCATCTCCCACCCTCCTGAGAACCAGGGGAGAGAAGAGTTTCCTAGCCAGTGGAGGTGGGCAGAGTTGCTCTAGTAGGTTTGTCTGTTGGACCCTGTTTTCTAAGGAGCAGCAGGAAATGGACTTGATTCTTTTGCAAATGCCTAGGTAAACTAAGCCACACTACCCCAAGGCATTGAGGGTGACCAAACAAGATTCAAGGCCCGGATTGCTCAGGCATATTTCACCCATAGAGCTTTTAAAAAAACAAAGGCAAACCCCATCATCCGGTATGTTTCCAGCAGCACTAATAACAAAATCAACTTCAGTCAGCAAGCATTATTTATAAGGCCTATTCTTCAACTACTATATGATATTCTCTGGTGACCAAGGAAAGAATGTTACGAAATGGCATTTCCTTAGGGTGCCCTAGGCTACAGAGAGAATGTTGCCAAGGATCTCTTACAGTAATTTACTCCTTCCCATTATCCTTCTAATAATCAGTCATTTGATGGAGATATTACCCCCTTCCCTACCTCCATTTTTATCTGATGATTCTGAGACACAGGATAGACAATTTTCCTAGACCATGTAACCAATAAGTAGTAGAACTAGATTTTGGATCACAATTTTGCTTGATTCAAAGCCTGTTTTAAATCACTGCTCTGGCTGGACTTAATATGAAATAGGCATAGATGGTTCAGTTTGAATTGATTTAAAATTTTGAGCTTGAGAGTAGCAAGCCAAGGATGAAGATCACTGATGACAGGAGGAGGTTGAGTTTATGCAAACAGAAGAGAGTAATAATTGGCATCTGATTTACAGCAGGCACTGCACATTCATTAACATATTTAATCTTCCATCTACCAGAGTGGATATTGGACCCAGTTTTACAGATGAAGTGATAGAGGCCCAGTGAGCACAAGTAACTTGTATGAACAACAACACAACTGGCAGGTGGCAAAGCAGGTGTATGAATCCTTTTCTCACCATGCCATGCTGTGAGAAGGCTGGGAAGGTTTCCTTTCCTTTTCTCTTCCAGTTACCTCTAGGGTACATGGGGGTAATCCTGGACATATGAACCAGTAAAAATGAGTACAAGTTCCAAGTCTCATGGTCTTATAGAACCAGCTGCATTCATTTTTTTTTCTTTTTAAAGTTTTATTGGTGCATTATCATTATACGTAATAGTGGGATTTGTTATGCATCATTTTTTTTTTTTTTAAAGAGAGAGGGACAGTGAGAGAGACAAAGAAACAACTTTATTTAGTTTTTTCACATGGCCTTAGTTGCTCCAACACTTAGTTGTGTATGTGGTGCTGGGGTTTGAACCCGGATCCTTGTGCTTGCCAGGCAAGCGCCGAAACCACTGAGCCACCGCTCCAGCCCCTATGCATCATTTCTTACCCAAGAAATTTCCCATGCCTTAAAGAGAGAAGTAAGCTCACAACAGAGGTGGAAGGCTGGTCTAGAAGGCTTGACCTCTGTCCCTCTGGGGAAAAGGCCTGTAGGAATTGATATTTTGTACCATGAAATGTGTCAGCTTCTGTATACAACTACCCATTCCACAGAGTTACCCCGTCCTTTCATGCTTTGTCGGCTAGGTGTACATGTGGTGGAGTTTCTTGGGGAGAAAGGCTGGTAAGTCTCTGTCCTCAGCTTGTTCGGGGACCATCCCCTGTGTATTATGAAGGATGGCCTTGGCTCAGCCTTATATCATTAGGAGATTATAATCTCTCCAGCTCGTTTGGTGCCAGCCTTAAAGGCTCTTAAGCTGTAGGACCAAGTGCTGCTGTAAAGTGAAGCCCAGTGCTTTCATGACAGCTGCTGGCACCAGGGCCTTGGCCCATCACTCTTTACGGGAGCCAGTTTTGTAGAAGTGATGCTGGGTAGCAGGGCAAGGAGAGGCTGCCTTTGTGTAGAGGAAATGTGCCACGGGAAGGTGGTTGAATGCTTATTAGTTTACTCTTCCAGCCAAATTATTTTTGTTGCTGTTAAAAATTAATTTTAATAATTGGTTTTGGATCAAGCTGTTGAATAACTGAGCCAAAATATTTCATGCCCAGTGAACTTTTATGGCAAACTCTCTTCTCTTTATGGGGTTATTATGAGGATGATATTTGTAAAGTGCTTTAACTGCTTACAAGAAGGTTCTGGATAAATAGCAGTCATATTTTCAGAGTTTTGGAAGACAGATTATACAATGGCATTCCAGTTCTGAAAGATGTGATACTCTCCTATTAGGGAGTTGCATTAGTGGCTATTTTCCCATTTTTAATTTCTAAAGGGAAATTTATGCAAAAGAGTGGGGTGACTTATATTTACATGAAATTATTCAACTGGTTAAAAGTAATCTCTAATCTGAAAAGAAATATTTTCACTGTATTGGCATTTTAATAGTAAGTGGTAGTAGGAAATGCTTCATCTTCAACAAACAGCTAACTTTATATTCATTGGTAACAAAATGTTAGTCCTTAATTATAAAATAATACTTTTTGTCTATTCTCTTTTGGAGAGAAAAAATATCCCCCAAAATAAAAGTAGCTGTTTTGTTGTTTGAGAGAGATTCATTCCCTAGAAAAGATCACCTTCCCAAGGACTATGGGATTTTAGTGCATGAAGCACTTCCTGTGCTTGTGTGCACCTGAGGGCTCCTCTGTACCAAATGGAAAATGGAATCAGAAGGACTTCCTTTTGTGGCTTTAGTATGTTCTGAATTTCAACAATAGATTTTCAGTAAAACTTACAGTTTGAGCTCCCGCATGATTCATTATACACACATCCGCTGTCTGGATTGGTAAAAATGTAAATTAAACTGCATTCGCTCCCTTGCTTAAAATCATCTTATTGTTTCCTGTCACATGTAGGATAGAAGACACATTTCTTTTTCTTTTTTTTTTTTGTTTGACATAGTCTTACATTTTGGAGGGATTCGTTGTTACATAGCCATTCATACATGGATATTTACAAAGTAAGTTAAGGCCTAGTCTAGGATCCTAGTCTAGGATCTCCCTGCTTCGTCCACTTCCTGCTGTCATGAAGACAAATTTCTGATCTAGATTCATACTGTGATCTGGACCTGCTGTCTTCCCTTTGTAACTCTTCCTGGGCTCCTTCTCCTCCAGCCTTGAGGCCTTTCCTGCTGGTCTTCAGCCCCCACAGGGACTGCACACTGTTGCACTTTCCCTGCCTGTAATGCTCTTGTGGTCTCTGGCAGGGGGTGGAGGGGCTCAGCTCAGCATCATCTTGTTAGGCTATTAATACACCAGTTATTGAGAAGGGAGCTCAGAAATCTCATGGGCCAATGTCAGATGGTGCCTCTTACTCCTGCCAGAATGCAGAGGCTGACCATGGACAGAGCTGGAGGCCATGTGGAGTTCCACTTTGAAAGCCTCCTCCTGTCTCTCAGCCCTTGTGGATATTGCTTGCTCTGTCCTGTCCTTGAAGTCAGGTCACACAATTCACAGCTCCCTCCCTGTGCTTGTCTGTGCATGCTGCTCTGGGATTCAGCTGCTGGCTCTCTGATGGCAGGGCAGGCACTGTTAGGCCTTGCTTAATGAGCACTGGCACATGTGTGGTTTGGTTTTAGACTAGTGTCTTGGAAGAATTTGTACCTCCTCCTTTTGTTTGTTTACTTGATTGTAGCAGTTAATGAACTTTTCTTTTTTCTTCAATGACAAAGCATGGAGCCCTGACTGCATTGAAGCTGCACCACCCCCTCTGCTTCTGGCTTCTTGAGGAGAAACTTACATGTCCTGTTAATGTCAGTGCCTTACTCTGTTTGTGGTCTAATCCTGTCTTCTCTTTGCCACATGATATGTGTCAGAATACTGGCGCAGTCCCTGCATGTGGACAAAACCCCATTTTCAACGTGGATTAAGAATTATTCAGGAATGTACAGGAAGAGGAGATGTAGGGTTGGAGAGGGAGAGAGGAGGAAGAAAACAGGGCAGCTCTTTTCTGCTTGAATTGTTAGACTGGATTTTGAGGATAGTGTACCTCAGAAGGACTACTGATGGGGTGCTTTTCCCTGGAGTGTATTGCATTTGCGTTTAGATGAATGGCCTTTTTGCTTGCTGTCTTACTTGCTGATGCCCCTAGTGTTTGGAATTTATGAAGCATGTGAAGGAGGCCTTCTCCCTTTCCCTTTTCCCCCTCATGCTCCAGTGCAGACCACAGTTCTGGATCCCCAGGGCACCCTTTCCTATCAGGTGCAGTCTTGCCAGTGTTTGATGGACATGCTTGCTCATTCCAGTCTGAGCCGTTCCTAGTGGGCTGCTGGCTGCATCTCTGGAAAAGTGGAACAGGCCCAAGGCATCCTGGTGTTCCTCCTCTCCCAAGTTTCCTTCAGCAAACATTCCCTGCCCAGATGAGGCTATGTGTTGAGAGCTGAGGACCCAACTGGTGCTTTTTGAAGTAGAACTTGCTGTCCACTCCACTCTGGTGGAGTCCCGACGCCCACCCAGGAGCTTTTCTTCCTATGAGGCAGGAAAATGGGCTCAGGCTGGGCCTGGCTGGAGGTGGCTCTGCCCTGCCCCATCCTACCTGAGTCCTGGTAGGTGACTCCAGTCCTGGATGAGAGCTTCTTAGGGCAGGGGCTTCACCAGCCTAAGGACCAGGCTGCTTCCATTTGGGAGCCTCTGATGTATGACAGTGAATTTGCACCCTGTGAATAAAGAATGACTGCTCTTCTCTTCATAAAAAGATTCTGTTTTTTCAAAGGTACATTGATGAATTTTTTCTTTAAAATGAAAGGATTTATTTTCTTACTGTTTACTGTAGATGGTTCAAACAATTCATAAAAGGACAAGTAGAGTGCTCACCATGCTTTCTAGAGATAATTGCACTTTCCAGCAATAACTTGCCATATTTTGATGATCTTCATGCACATTTACATACTCATAGCCTTAGATTTGAAATTGGTATCATACGCTTTTTTCCCTTCACAGTATTGACAGTCTCAGTCTTTCTTATGCTATAAATTTAGAGATACCTCATTTTTAATATCTGAAGAATATTACATTGTATGATGTGCTGTAATTTGTTAAGCGATGTTTTACAGATGGAATTTTTCCCCGTTATGAAAATGCTCCATTAAATATCTTTGTACTACATTTGTCTAATTATCTCATAGAGTAAATGGACTAAAAATCCCCAGGCAGAGTGTGGCCATTGTGGATATCATGTAGGTTGACACCCTACTTGCAGAAAGTTCACACCATTTCCCCCCCATAATGAAGGACAGCCTGCTGCTGACTTTCTTTAATGTTGTTTTCAATGTATTTTAATTGATATCCCAAACTTTTTAGGTACTATTTATATTTTTTTTTTAATAGAATTCAAATAACTAATTAGGGAGATATTTAATTATTAATTTTGTAGCTTCAGTAGAACCCAAACTGCATATCTAGAATGCATCTTTCCTTATATTGTCCCGGCATGCAGTTATGTCTTTTCATAGAGGTCACATAGAGGTTGAGATTAAATAGTGCTCTGTGGGGGCTGGAGTGGTGGCTCAGTGGTTATGGCGCTTGACTTGCATGTGCGAGTATGTGGGTTCAAACCCCAGCACCACGTACACAATGAAGTGTCCGAGCAATGAAAGTCCATGAAAAACAAAATAAAATTGAGTCTGTCTGTCTCTCTCTCTCACTCTCACTGTCCCTCTCTCTTAAAAAAAAAAAAAATAGTACTCCATATCAGTCTCTATTTTGGACAGTCTGTCATGTTCCATATTTTCATGCTATTCCTAAAACTTAAGTTTTTTGGGGGGGCAGTAAAAGTAGCAAATACTATTTTGTAATTTGATGGGGATTTTGAAAAATAATGCCGAGTTCTTATTTGAAGTTGATCTTCAAGTGTGCATTGTAGCATTTCTACTTAGGAGGTGCTGCTTGCATGACCATCTCTGGTTTCTTCTGGTTTTCCCCAGGCATTTCAGTCTGAGAGTCTGCCCTAATCCATATGATTAATGACCTGTTGTCCCACCTCTTTGAACTTTATCTCCTTGATCTCATGTGTCCATTCCCTGCTGTCACCTGACACTTCTCCCCAGTTCACTGGTTCATTGCTTATCTTTCCTTTACACTTTCTTGAGTTCGTCTAGTGATAAGGATATCATGTATCTTCTTTAAAAGCTTTTTTAGTGTGTTCTTTTACTGCACAGAGTGATTTCATATTTAATATTTATTCTATTCTGCCTTTGGACATTACACAGACAAAGTTTGCCTGTTAAGACTATTGGAATCACAAGCAAGGTATGTAGGTACCCGTAGCTTAGGGGAGAACCTCCCCACTTAGTTTCATTGTAAACTTATTTGAAATTTGAAGGAATGCTTGTTGTAGAAAGCTCAGTGTGTACACAAAAGTGAAGTGCACACTATGCCCTTCCAGAGAGAATTCCACCTTCTGGTCATAGCCATTGTCTGTATTTTGATGATCTTTATACATAGCTTTATATTTGAGATTCTATCATAAAACATCATTTTATAGGAGAGTTTTTTTCTTGTCTCCTTATCAGGGAAAGCCTTCTGGAGGAGATAGACTTTCCATATCGAACTTTAATGGAAAAAACTGGGGCTGCTAACTTGTAGGAAAGAATGGGATGAATAGTGTAGGATAAAATGGGAGCTCAAGGCAGGAACCAGCTGGATGGGAGGAAGTAAGATACATAAAGACATTTTTTGGCGGAAGTTGTCGGAGAAAATATGGCCAATTTGATTTGTAATTAAGTTGTGACTTCTTTTTAAACATCCTTTGCCCATGTATTGAAACGGCAAACTATAAACCTATAGGAGAACGTAAACCAGAATTTTGGGTGTGATTTGTAAGTGAGGTGGGCTATGATGGTGCTGTGGTCTTGTTGTACCTGGTACTCAGGCTGCACAGTGAATCTGAATGCCTGGGACTTCCAAGGGACATGTTGCATCAAATGGCTCAGCTGTTCGGCCAAATGCCAGGGTTACTGCCTGGGGTTGGCTCCTGGGTGACAGCTTACGTTCCCTGTCCCTAAGCAAGCAGCTGGATTTCCCTAGTGTCAATGTTTGCTCACGGTGAATTGTGTGGAAATGCCCCTTTTTGGACACTGAGGTACCATTTAATGAACTGTTCCATTAGTGCTGTTTAATAACTCAAATCCTAGTGCAGTAAGTGGTATTTAATTACTGACTTTTTGAGTCACTGGGGAACCAGTTGGTAATTACTACTTCATTGCCATTTAATAAATTTCTGTCTTGTACGTTAAATAGCACTGGGCAATAATTCACTCCTGAGTCCCCAGTGGCATAAATAAGTTAATACTGCTTCTAGGGATGGTCATGTGGAACCACAGGGTCACTTAGGCATTGGGAAGTAAGGTACAGTAAAATTTTTCTTATTAGGAGGCTCTAGACTTTTGCTTTTCATGGACCAGTTTGTTTTTTTTATGTTTAGGGACTGATAAAGGGTTATTAACTCTTTGATTTGTTAAGTTTTATTTGCCTTAAGAAACACAGGTCAGGAGCATGTTGCCTAGGGCATAGTGAGCACTTGATAAATATCAGTTGAGTTGAATCAAACTGCGTTTCAAGACAGATTTTTTTTTTCTGTCCTAAACCTCGCTTAATTTTTAATTGTTTTATCTGACCTCAAACTAGAGGTGTTAATTTTGTAAAATGTGTTGTTGAATGTGGTTGAACAGATCTCATTTTATGTGGGGATTGTGAGGGTTAAGTAGCATGTTTGAAAGATTTGGAAGAACCTCAGACCACATTGTAAATTTAAGGTCTGACAATACTATGGAGAGATGATTCATTTTGAGATTATATTAGATTCTGAGGAATTTTAAGATGCAGAAAGGATTAGTCCAAAGATAATTAGTCAGGTTTTTGTGTCTTAGTTCCTGAGTAAAATTTCGTGATAGATCAAAGAGAAAGTGAATTAGTAACAATGATTAAATTAAAATTGGTATTTTACTTTTATTTTTATTTCTTTTTAAGAGAGAGGGAAAGGGAGAGAAAGAATTGAGTTTTTCATGTGGCTTTTGTTGCTCTGACACTTCATTGTGTATATGATGCTAGGGTTCGAACCCATGTTCTCGAGCATGCCAGGCAAGTATTGTAACCATTGAGCCACCACTCCAACCCCTAAAATTGGTATTTTAAAGTAGAAGCATTTCACCCATCTAAGAAGCCAGATATTTTGCAAGAAGAGCTGTCCAGATTCCATCCAGTTCAAGTGAAACATGGTCATGGGGTGATAATTATGACATAAGTGTCCTAAGAATCCTGGTGTATATTTTGAAGGATAGTGAAAGAAATAACTGCTAGCGTGTGGCCCATGAGATGGATCCCTGGGACGGCTGATGCTCCTGTTGCACCATTTATTTTGTAAACACAAGTCTTCCTGCTCCAAGGCTGAGCAGTGCTTATCTTGCTCCTAACATCTACCAGCTTTTGAAGTGGCATTAGTTGCCTGAATGTCCTGTAGACATATTTGATTTGGGGCATTTAGAGAGTTGAGCAATTAATTATAACATTTTTCAATAAACTCTTCTGAATAATGCTAGAAATATAATTTACACCCTAGCCATGCTGCAGCTTCTGCATCCAGTTTTAGAACCCAGTAACATGCAAAGTCTACAATGAGAAACTTTTCTTATTGGATGGAATGGAAATCTCCAATCATATTTTCTGATAAAGCACATTGTAAAAGATGACCTTTCAGGTACGTTGCTTTGTATAGGTTAAGTCAGCCGATTACCAAAGTGCAAGATTGTAAACACGCTGATTGGACATGAAGTTCAGTACATTCTGCTAGAAAATTCACTGTGTCCTTGTTCCTAATGGTTTAGTGCTATCCTTTAAGTAGAAGGGATTTAGGGAATAGAATAAAAAGGATTAAAGGAGTGTTTCCTGAGCTGCACTGATGTGGAATTGTGTACCTTGTTACTCTCTCTGAAGATACTATTGACTTTATTTTAAAGGCAGCCTTCAAAAAGTTAAAAGGAGACAAACTGAGAAATTCATTTCAATAATCAGGGTGTGCTTGTGGATGTTGTCACAAATACAAATTTCCTTGATCAAATAGCAGTCTATTATTAACTTCTTGTTTGTTTTCTGATACTGAGCTTCAACCTAGGAGTGCTTTACCACTGAGCTACACCCTACCCAATTTTGGACTTTTGTATTTCAAGACAGCGTCTTCCTAAGTTGTGGAGGCTGGCCTTGAACTTGCAATCCTCCTGCCTTAGCCTCTTGATATCCATCTATTTTGACTTTTTGTACAGTTTGTTTCTCCAAGAGCTTTACAACTGTAACAACGGTAGACTGTAGCAGAGGTTGAGCTTTTGTTTCTTTCTGTTGTTGGTTTTGATGTGGGATTGCTTTATGGTTTTCGGTGGCAGATGTACACTACTGTGTTTGAAACGTTTAGCACTGTTGTAATGGTACACTCTGTATGTCTGTATTAACGACATTCTGCTCATTTTGGTAGCCATTTGGTATTTCACCGTTCTGTGTGTCGTGGTGTGCTTAACTACCCCCATATTAGGGCAACTGAACTCTTTCCAGTTTGAGGTTGGCATGAATAATGCTGCTGTAAACATCTTTAAGCCGATTGCTTTTCTTCTCTTGGGATCCCTTCCTGGGGATATATTTCTCCAAAGAGGAATCTCTGGTAAAGAGACAGACTCTTTTGTCGCTCTTATTTCTTGTTGCTATGTCCCATCTGCTTCAAGAGCCCACTGAAGAGATATAATAAGAAAGCAAAACCAACTGTAAGGAAAAGGAATTGTCTTTTTAACTGGTAAGAAAACAAGACCTTTCAGATATCGAAATCAACATTTAGCATGCTGTGGGGGCTAATCAGCATAGGCTGTGGAATTCACGTCAGTTCTTTAACCCTTTCCAGCCTCAAGCTCCATCTTCATAGAATGCATTCGATACCACGTGCTTTCTCTGGGTGGGGTTTAAATGAGATATGTGCTGGAAAGTCGTCGATTAGTTGGCGCAGGGCCCAGCTCATGATCAGCGCTCACAGGAGAGAGTTACTGTGATTTGTTCTGGGTGGGACCAATGGCAGTTTGGTTCCATGCAACATTGGCAGGCCAGTTCCCCCAAGGCCTTGCATGGCCTCTAGGAGTCCCCTTGGTGTGTTTTTCTGACTTCAGGTAGGAGTTGCTCTGCCCAGGACAAGTTCTAGGTTTGTATGTGAGTAAACACTGATAATAAAGGGCCCCTCTGAGTTAGGCAGACTCCGCTACAGGAGACACTGTGTTCTTTAAGAACGAATGAGGGGCTGGAGTGGTGGCTCAGCAGTTACGGCACTTGCTTGGCATATGCATGGATGCAGGTTCGAACCCCAGCACCACACACACAGTGAAGTGTCGGAGCAACGAAGCCGTATGAAAAACTAAATAAAATTGAGTCTTTTCTCTCTCATTGTCCCTCTGTCTCACTCTTTTTTTTTTTTTAAAGGAACAAATGAACACAGACTAACTCTAATGAGAGTATCAACCAAGTCTAGCAAACTTACATCGTGCTTTTCTGGTATCATACTTTTTTTGGCGGGGTGAGAATTTGAGAAGGATTTTTTTTTTTAAATTCTGTGTTTTCTTAGCTTGAGTAAAATGCCTTTAGAGAAGCCAGTGGACGGGAATCTTAAGTGGCTGGGATTTTCTAGATGTTGCACCCCTCATTTTCCTTTTCCTTTGACATTATCAGAAATCTTTCAACCTTATGACTGGCTAATTCTGAAAAGTCAAAGAAATGTCAACATTTTGGGGGGCCTTAATTTTTTTCTGTTTTCCTTCATTATCGTCATCCTCTGGTTTAGCCATATATGCACTTTTGGATCAATGATTTGTCCTTCTCCAAAGCATATATCAGGTATTGCTTTCCTCTGCTGGAAATGTCAGTGGATACACTTTTACGTGTGGTACCATATTTCATGAGTATTTTGGGGGGAGGGAATTCAAAGTTTGTGTGTACATGCATTTTTTCCTGCATTAACATTTTAACAAATAGTTATTAAATTTTGGTTTTAAGGAACATTACCCACACCCATTGACTCTTGCATACTGAAGTCCAGCCATGGCTTTTATGGTTGTTGGGCAATGTTTAACGAGGGATGTGGTGACTACAGCTGTGTTTCCATTGCTGGATAAACTTAGGCTCCAAGGGGAATGATTTTCCCATGAGGACACTGAAAGTTTGGAGAGTGGGTGTTCCCTCTGGTCTTCATTCCCCATGTTCTCTGGCAATTTAGCTTAATGAGAAGACAGCCAGCCCGGTGGGTTTCATCCAGTCCAGCCCTTAGGAATGCACATCAGATGTTAGATTTTCCCCCTTGGAGTGCTATGGAATTCATTGGTGGTGTAAGTTTGCTATATAGACATGCTTGATAGTTTTATTAGATTCAGTCATGATTAGATTATTTTTAAGAGTATATATCTTCCTTTGAAGGACTCTGCCTAACTCATAAGCACCCTTCCCATTATATTATATACCAGTCTGAGGATGATTCACATTGTTAGTGGGCACTCTCCCGGACAGAGGAATTCACTGAACGTCCCATGACTAAATTTGTGGCACTGTTTGTTGGGCCTAAGACCTACGCTCTCACCATTGATGATACGGTGGAATCATCAAAGCGTAGTAACTCAAGGCAAACCACAGCACCCCTTTGAGACAAGATGTTTGTTCTGTTACCTTACCCTCACAGAGGAGTCGAGGGTCCAGATATTTATCAGCCGCAGTGACACCTCGTTTCTCCTTTCATCACCAGACCAAATGGCAGGAGTTGTTCTACTTAATTGTACTCCTCTGGAGCTTCTCTGCCTGTTGTTACTTGATCTTTCCAACTTGAGTGCCCTCCAGCCTGCAGGGTTACTGAGAGGCAGGGTCAGGGCAAATGGTCACCTTGCTGGTCAAGTGTTGGGCAGATCTGAATGTGATTTCCTTTTACTTTCTAGTATTTTTGAAGTTTCAGTTAACTTTTTTTTTTTTAACGGCTAATTTGAGTTCAGACACAGGCCAAAATAAAACGTTGGCCTGGACATCTGCTATTTGTGTTCCATTGTGGAAAGTATTTTCTCAGCCAGAACATGTACTTTAGTTACCAACTTCCTTCACAGGATTTTGTTAGTAATGTCTCTTTGAGGGGGTAAGTGTATTTTCTGCTTGCATTCATTAGCCATGTATCTCTGAGAGCTTTATGATTTGAGTTTTGAAACTCAGAAAGTAGAAAAATCTGATTTATTTTTTGACCCAGGTTGTAACTTTAGCTTCCCTTCTCATCACCCCACCCCAAACTGAAGAGCTTATGATTATTCCTCCTTGTTCCCTCGCTCTGAAGTTTTGCTACGGCCATGTATTGAGAGAAGAGCATGATACAACAGAGCTGTAGTTAGAATTGGTATGTAGTTTGCTCAGTTGATAGAATGGATCTGTAACTTTTTCTGAATTGAGAGACTCAGGAAAAACCTCACTTTGAAAAATTTTAAAACTATTTAGTAATTTAGTAAGTGCAATGCTGCCAATGTAAGTCTTTCAAAGGAATTTTCTCATACGAACCGCCCCACTTTATTTGCTGTCTTCTGCTTCCCTGGGATGTAGCTCTTTATGAAGAGTATACTGCTTGCTTATTGTTAACCTAAGTTAGACATTAATCACTAAAAATCACAGTTAAGATTTGTTACTTAGAATTTTCTTTCTTTTTTTTTTTTTTTAAAAGAGAGGGACAGTGAGAGAGAGAATTAGTTTTAGTTTTTCATGTGACTTTCGTTGCTCTGATACTTTGTTGTGTATGTGATGCTGGGGTTCAAACCCGTGTCCTTGTGCATAGCGGGCAAGCACCATAACTGCTGAGCCACTGCTCCAGCCCCTAGGATTTTCTCTTAATCTGAGATTTCTCTTTGGGTAATCACTTCAAATTTTTGTCTTTTCGTGGCATTTTCTGAAGAGAACTCTAGAAGCTGCCAATAATTTGAGGACAGGTTTGAGAAATCTCAGATCATAAGGGATCGGAAGCTTCGGAATGGCTGACAGTTACACGTGCAGATGGGCATCTCCCTGTGTTCTTTTCTTCATGCCATTCCTTGTGCCAGGTCACAGCTAGGAAAGATTCCAGTGCTAGGTGGGCAGCCTCGATGCTTGTTATTCATTTAGTTGTTGAATGGGAAGGAGGGCCTTTGTGTAGACATGATGGTTTCTCCATTCATAAATTTCTTCTTGGTGGAGGTTAGGCTTACCCTCACAGTTTTGTTTTGTTTTGTTTTAAGATAGAGGGATAGTGAAAGAGAGAATCAAGTTTGTTTAGTTTTTCATGTAGCCTTTGTTGCTCTGACAATTAGTCGTATACATGATGCTGGGCTTCGAACTCGGGTCCTTGTGCCTGCCAGGCAAGCGCCGTAATCACTGAGCCACTACTCCAGCTCGCTGTTTTTTGTTTTTGTTTTTGTTTTTGTTTTTGTTTTTTTTTTTAAGATGGTCCCACTATGTTGCCCAGGCTGCCCTCAAACTGCTGGGCTCAAGTGATCCTGCTGCCTCACCATGGGTGCTGGCCACTGTGCCTGACTTTACACTTAGCTTTTTAATATTGTTCAAGTTTTTATCTCTGAGAGTCATGGAAGTCTCTTAGCAAAATCTGATTTATATTAATTGAGAAAACAAACTTATACATAACACTTGGGAGGACAGGGGAATGATGCTGTGTAATAATGCTCAGTACTGTGGTGCCTAGAAGGTTGTGAGTGTGATGGGCTGAGTTAGGTACTCTAGCAGGTGCAGTGAGCTATGTATTTCCTAGGACTGACATTTGAAAACTAGGGCTAACTGGACTTGGTTGTATCTAACAAGTCTGTTACTGGAATTGCTGTGCAGTGGGCCCTTCTTAACCAGGGGTTCTGTATCCTCAGATTCAACCAACTGCACATCAAAGATATTTTGGAAAATTGTTTCTGTCCTATTGTGTATAGACTTTTTTTTGGTCATTAGTCTCTAAGCAGTGTATAATGACTTTACATTAGCATTTACATTGTATTATGAATTATAAGTAATCTAGAGGCTAAAGTATATGGAAGGATGTGTTTAAGTTTTATGCAAATGCATCTTTTTACATAAGCGATACAAGCAGCTGTGGATTTTGGTATGTATGGGGTGTTCTGGAGCCTGAAAATACCCAAGGATGACTACATATTCAAATTTTGTGAAATAAATTGGATTCTCATATTTGAAAGCTTTGCACACATGTAATAAAGTTACTTTGAGAACCAGAGAATACATCTATATGTTTTTACTCTGGAATATTATTTGAAATATAATATGGAAGAAAATAACATGAAATTTTTGACTGATCAGTGGGTAGATTTATCTGTGGATTTCATTGGAGAATGAAAAGTAGTAGCCTGGAACTGCTTTAGAACGCTTTCTCTCAGAAACAACTTTAAATCTGTTTTGAGCAAGTGAATTCAGTTGTCCTGCTGTAAAAAGAATCTCATTGTAAAGTTACCTTGAACCATAAGATCCCAAATTCTGTTTATGGTGCTGTGTCTAGATCATATTTTTCAAAGGTGATACCTGTTTAGTAAGAAATAATAAATTATTAAGTAGGTATACTCTAACAATTTAGTTGACATTTGAAAAAAACACTATACACACTTATAATACATAGAAACTGAAAAATAATACAGGTAGCTGGGTGTGATGGCACATACCTGTTATCACAGCAGATTGGGAGACTGAGGCAGGAGGATTACAAGTTGGAGGCCAGCCTCAGCAACTTAGAACCTAAGCAACTTAGATCCTGACTCAAAAATTTTTTAAATTTTTTTTAAAGGGCTGGGGGGTGCTGGCACAATTGCTCAGCAGTTACAGTGCTTGCCTGGCATATGTGAGGTCATGGGTTTGAACCCTAGCACCATGTACACAACCAAGTGTTGGAGCAACAAAAGCCACATGTAAAACTAAATAAAATTGATTTTCTGTCTCTCTTTCTCACTGTCCCTCTCTCTTTAAGAAAATAAATATTAAAAAAAACAAAAAGGGCTGAGGATATGGCTCAGTAATTAAGTGCCCCTGGGTTAAATCCCTCCCCCCCCAAAAAAAAAACGCTGTAAATTTCACTTTGTAAAAATTTAAAGCTTATTTCATTCTTGAATAGCCTCCATCGTTTACTACTGAGATGTGTCTCTAGAAAACTTCTCAAATCTTGGAATTAGGTTAGATACTCCCACCCTCATTTCCTATTCCACATAGATTTTCAAATAGACTTGGTTTCTTTATCATAGTAATTGCAAGGAAAAAAGCCCCAAACAGTAACAACAACAACAAAAAAATCTAGTTTTACAAAGAGATGTCATCAGAAGAAATGTAATTCACTCTGAATTAACTTGTAGTTCATATTATGTCCAACACGTTACCGAGTTTTCCTTGAACAATCAAGGTATCCCTTCAAGCTCCTGTGAGTTCACTAGTACTCAGGGTACCTTGGTCCTAACTGGTACTCATTCTCTTTAACTCAGTTAGGGTTGCCGTAAGGGGCCAATGTGTTTTACTGTGTTCCTCAAAAGTTGGCTTCCACTGTTGTTTAGTTTTGTGGTTGTCAAGTTTTGGTGAGTAACAAAGACGTTTCTAGGCTCCGCATCCTGGATATTGACTCATTATGTCAGGGATGAGGGGGTGGAACCAGGTGTCTGTATTCTGTAGCATGCTTGCCTGGTTGTACTAATGCATTCCAAGCCAGGTCCTTGAGTTCAGCGCCCGTGCGGTTCTGCCTTACATCCCGTCCTATCCCTATAACATACAGTGAAGCACACTTGATAATGTCTGTTGAATGCGATTACACTTACTTATCGTCTCTTCCCTCTCCTTCCCAACTTCACTTGCTCTAGACCTTCAAGAGAAAAATACGAAGGAAGAATTGGGTCTTGGAGGTTTCTGCCTTCTGAGCCTCTTGTCCTCTCAGCCTTCCCTGATCTAGCCTGACACTTAGGTCCTATGGAGTCTGTCTGCTCAGTGATACCCACTTTTTCTTGCTTCTGTCCCACATAACGAGATGTGAAATTTCCTAAGTGGGAAAAACTAGAAGAGACTTAGATTAGCATCTAATACAGTACCCCCACTTTAGAGTTGCCTGTGAGGAATCTCGGGGAAGGGGCATGATGTCCGTGAGGTTGCTCAGGCAGTGCAAGGCCATGCTGGGGTTAGAATGCCTTGCTCCCTACCTTTTGCGGTCCTGCCTCATGTGCCCACCCTAGCTTTATCTCTGCACTGGGGCTGGATCATCTGTGTTTTTTTCAGGCCCTACAGGTGATTGTGACACAGGAACAGTGGCCGAGACCCCAGTTTGATAATTTGCTTTGCTCACAAAATTATTCTTTGTGTGTTAAATATTACTTCTCAGTTTATTAGTCAATAATTACAAATTGAATTCTCTTCAGTGTTTAAATTTTAGTTTCATGGGAAACCAAAGGCAACTTAGAGTCAATTTTTGTGGTTTAATGGGAAGAAGACAAAAACTTGGGAGCAGAAGAAATTATCAACATTATCATAAAAGGAACAATTAGTATTTTCTATGTTTTCTTTATAAATGGTGCCCTGTCGGCATCAGAATGTGGTGTGCTGGACTTTGGACAGTGTTAGGATACTGAACCTGGATTCCAGACTGGGTTCTGTGACTGTAAGGGCACCTGAACTTTGGACAATTTTAGATAGTCGCATGCCGGCCACCTTTGCCCCTTTATATCTTCCTAACTGCCTTAGATGGTGTGGAGCTGTGTCATCTTGAACAAACTTGTTTCCTGGAGGTCCAGCCTTTTGGAATGAGAATCCTTTCTCCTTCCATCTTTCTTGGGAAGCAACTTATAGCTGAACATCCTTTCAGTTCAATTTCAAATATTATTGGGTTTTTATTGTAGACATAATGGTGTGGGGAAGGAAGAAAAAAATGAGTAACTGGAATGTCATATGAAGGTTGCTTAATAATTTATGACGTTTTTAATCTCTTCAGCTGAGAAAAGCTGGAGAGTGGGCTCCATTTTTTTTAACTGAAAGAATGTATCGACTTTTCTATCTAATATGATCAAGAACATTTATTTTAAATCCACAAATAAAATTAGCATCACTTAATAGCATTATTATTCATTTACGTTCTCTCCCTCAGATTCCCTTTACCAGAGTACATATAAGGGAAAAATGTTTCACTTTGAGTTCTTTTTCTGGCTCTTCTTTGTTAGGAATCTCCTCCAAAGAGAGGCAGTCCAAAAAAGAAGGAACATTGTAAATTCTCCTGGTGCCACCCTGAATAACCGGGAATGTTTATAATGCCTTCTGTCACCAAAGCATTGTCTGCTGTGATGGAAAAGGCTCATAGATTTCTGGTGGTAGAAATCTGTCCACTTGTAGCACTAGGGTTGCCTTTCAACACTGACGTGGCATAAACTGCATTTGACCTAGTGCTTCGGACTCAAGCCAGTAGGTGACTCATTATTTCAGAAGTTTGGTTTGTGCTGTTACAGTCGAAGCATTCTGTAAGGAAAATAGAGGAGCCTGTTGTAAAAATATGATCTGTCTCCAGGAAGGAGAATCCCCTGACCAGGGGCGGGATGTCTGCTTGAGGCTTGTCTAGCCTGTTTTGTCTTAGGTCCTGTGTGAAGCAGCCCTGGTAAGTGTTCATCAGTGCATGCTTAGATGGCATTACTGATTATTTTTACATTTTCAAATGTGAGTACCAAACATGCTGGATAGGAAGTTTGTGCTCTGATCCCTGAGAGACAGTGGTCCACCCTGAGTATAGGCCAGTCAGGGGTTCACACCAGGTCCTCTCTGAAGGAGAGGAAGAGACATAAGACTGGCACCCATGCAGAAGACTGTCCTCGTCAGCTGGTTTCCCTCTGAAGTTGAGATGTGACATGCAATTTATATTCCTCCTTTGGAGGCTGTCCGTTCTATATGTGATTTACTGATGATGGAATGCTTGGCTTTCTAAATCAAATAAGACAATTGTAAAATGTCATTTTTTAAATTATCTTTAACTTTTGCACTATGTTTTTAAATAAAACATTTTACTAACTCGTAAATACTCTTTTTCTTGTGTCTTAGTGCTTAATTATCCTTAGGGGAACTGTTAGGAAAATGTATGGAATTCCTACCCAAACTGTGGTAAAGGAGCTGTTCAAAATTCACGGGGATCTGGTCGTGAACGGACTATAGCACAGTAGTTTAAGCCTATAACCATTATTACTTTATTATAGAATTTTGTTTGATGGTGACTGTGTCAGATAATCGATTTGAGAGAATAATAGCTTCTTTTGTGCATGTGTCAGGAGCTTTATTTATTCATAACAGATACACTAGACAACACAGACAATAAAATGAATAGCCGATACTCAGCCTAATGTATATGCCCAAGGCCACACAACTTATAAGGAAGAGCTTGACATTGTGCCCAAGTCAGCCTGACTTGAAGGATGTCTGTGCAAAGCTAGACTGCCTATCTCCTGCCTAAGGCAAGGGGAACGGAGATAAGCATGTTCCATAGTGCTGTCTTAAACTTCTGGTCTGGTGGTATATAAACAGCCGTCATTTCTGAGAAGCAGGGTTGCGTAATGATTAAGAGCCTGGACAAGTGCTTAGCTCTTGCACTTACTAGCTCTGAAACCTGGGGCAAGTCCCTTAACCTGTTTATGTTTGACTTTCACCATCAGTGGATAAAATGGTGCCCTTGGTTGTGAGGCTTAGAGCTCTTGTCTGTACAGTAGTTCACAATAAGTTCTGTGCAGGTGTTTACTGTTTAGGGGTATTATCTGAAAGATGAACAGGAGTGAGATACCCTTTCCAGCCCCTTGCCTTCTTATGTCATGTGTCCTGAATCCACAGATGGATAGGCTTCAGAGCCAGGAAGCCACCAATAGTGTTGAAGAGCGAGGCCCCCTTAGACTCCAGCTCTGTATGGGGCTGTCATTTTCTTCCACACGCTCTTGTCTGTCCAGTCAGCTTCTATAGGTTGCCTTTTTTCCCCCTAAAGTGTGTGCGTCCTCCACCTTGACCATGTGTGCTATAAATATGTCATTGCTCATTCAAGCATTGATTTAGGTCCCAGCCTGTTGTCCATATGTTTCAGCTAGTGTGGCAGCAATGGCATATTTTAAATTGTGGCTTCTGGAGGCAGGGACCAGGTCTGAGGACCCTTAAAGCACTATTTATTTATTTATTTATTTTTAAAGAGAGAGAATCAATTTTTTTTTATTTTTTTTTTTCACTTGGTTTTTATTTTCCCAACACTTAGTTGTGTATGTGGTACTGGAGTTTGAACCCAGGTCCTCATGCATGCCTGGCAAGTGCTGTACTGCGGAACCACCACTCTAACCTGTAAAGCACTTTTTAAAAAGAGCTTTTTATCATGAAGATGAGATTAGGAAGCATGAAGAGAAAAGGTACCTGAGAGAGGCAGTGGTGCCTTTAAGACTCCAGATCCAGTCTTCATAAAATGCCCAAGGGATCCCAGAGCTTTGGTTCTTGCCTTTTGCTCTTCCCTTTCCTTAATTCTGGGGACCATGAGCTCTGACACCTCATCACTTCAGGGCAGTGGAATGTTCTCATTCTCACCAGGAAGAGCAGTGAGTCAGGCGTCCCTGTTGCAGAAACTGTGCTTCCCAGAAAATGACTGTCTGGGAGGAGTAACAGGCGTCTTCAGCGTCCATATGAGTGTCAGAACCTGGTAGTGACCCAGCACCCCTGTGAAAGGACTGCCCCCAACAGGAAACCTTCAGTGATGGAGATTATGTGCAAATTGCCAAAACCAGATGTGGAAACTGCCTGTTGGTTTTTGGTTGTTTTTAATTGTGATAAAATACGCAAAATATAAAATGTACCATCTTAACATTTTAAGCGTACAGTTCCATACTTGTAAGTACTTCCACACAGTTGTGCACCCATCCCCCCATTTGCCTCTGAAACTCTTGTCCTGAAACCCAGTACCCAAGAAACAATCATTCCTTATTCCAAATCTCCTGAAACTCAGAAAGAAGAACAACATGGATTGCCCAGAGAGATTCAGGTGAGCATGTGTTTGTACATCCTAGATTTTTTACTAAGTGGAGGGGAGATCAGACAGAACTTAAAATAAAATTGAGGAAAGCATAAATGTTTTAAAAGGGTGTGTTTGGTACATAATTGTGAAACTTTAATAGAAAGGGAAAAAGAACTCTCTCCCACAGGGTCGAGAATTTGCATAAATTTACTCAGAAGTAGAAACCACACAGGAGACCCAGGTTTGCTGTGACTTTTTGGCACTCTCAGAATTTGTTCTAGAGGTAGGAATTCCCTCAACAGCAGTTGCTATGGATTTTCAGAGGTTCCTCCTACTGTTCCTTTGAGGGAGTTGCCCTTGTCCCTTCGTGAGCTGTTAAGACAGACTACCCTACCATCTCTGGGTTCTTCAAGATGCTTCCAGAGTCCCGACACAGATTCCACTGCTGTACATCTAACTTGCTGTTGGCCTCTACTGTAGGTCACTGTTGCTACTTAAAAAGAATATTGTACTATTTGCTAATTCAAAAGTATGTGTTCTTGACCACTGTGAAAAGATCAGCAAACGGCTTGGTCTGAAGGAAACCATGTCTTCTCAGAAACGTTCCAGATGTAGTGTTCGTTGTCCTGTGCTGGCGCTCAGTCTTGGACACACTTAGGAATTAACTCTTAGGTCCATTGGCCACATGTTCCATGCCAGTTGTGTATGCCCATAAGAAAATTTGAGGGATATGCCCTTTATGTTTTCCCTTACCGTGTTCTAAACGTGCCTGGGTTCTGCTTTTGCTGCCTGGGCTAACAAGCTTGGCTTTTGTTCCCTCAAGGTTTCTACTGGCTTCTCCTCCCCTCGCTCACCTTGCACAAACCACACCTGACTTTCACAAAGCTGATCATTCTCAAAAGGTGTCTAATTTAACGATTGCCAGAAAGCAAGCCAAAGCAAGAGGGTACAAGCGGTGATGTCAAGAATCACAGGACAGAAAGGCAGACACACATTTTCGTGGGCCTCAGGATTGACTGTGTTTTCCTTTGCCATCCTGTTTTTACCCCTAACCCTTGCCTTTCCCAGATGATTTCATTGAAAAGCAATGGTAACTTGTGACTTGTGTTTTCTATGAGAGCCTTAACAGATAGTTTATTCCCAAATGTAAACATTTTCGTAAGTCTTTTGTTTAGTGACTCATTAATTTGATGAGGAAAATGTCCTAATAAAGATAAAGAAACTGTAAACTGTTTCAAAAGTTGCAGAGGGAAAAATGTTGGGGGCACTTGAGTTCAACTACTTCCCCTGTTCTTTGAATTTCGTTTGTTGTTGGGTCATGGGAACTGACATATTGGTCAGTTGGAGTTAGGTCCTCAACTTCATTCTTTTCTGTAAACGTATGCACACGTACCACATCGTCATGCTTCCCCTAGTTTCTTTCGTATAGGCAGGAACTATGATTGGGGGAGATTTTGTGAAAACAGTACATCAGATTTTCCTCTTCTACCACAAAACTATTGCATAAAATATGTCACTAGGTTGGAACTGAGAGATGCTTGGTTAATTTTTATTGGCAAATAGTTTAATTTTATCAGACATGTCACAAACCCCCAGGCATAAAGGGTCAGAGACTGCTAAGTAGAATCCCAGGCTCTTGAGCGTAGGGAACATCTTTGGCTATAAACCCGTGGTTATGCATACTTTTGCAAGGCATAATCTGTTACCCTTTTGTATAAATGTCTTCTAGAGGTATTAGGACTTTATGTTCTTCATAATTTTGGTAAGGGTAACTATTCCGTTATGGATGATGTAACTATTGCAAGGTTTAGCTTGAGTGTTTAATGAAGTATAAATTTATTTCATGTAAAATGTCCTTTGCAACAAGTGTATTGACTTTTATTAAATACAGGAAAAACATGATATTTGCTTTGAAAAACAGTTGTTCTGCAGGTTTGTACTTAAATTTCTGGAGGCAATGGTATGCCTTAGTGGTTTTCGATCTCTGCAAGAGAAAGACCCAGTTCTAAAGTGGGAGAAAAATTGAAAAACATCCCTCCAAACTATATTTGTTAGCAAGTTCACTTTTAGTATTCACTGGTTGTTAAAAGTACATAAAATCGGAAAGAGAAGTGATTTCAGTGTTTTAGTTAAAAAAATCAAGAGGCATAAATGAACTTGAGGCTCTAAGTACTGTTTAAAGAAGTTGGATTTTGTCTTATATAATCAGTTAGCGCCTTTATCTAATTTTGTATTCTCTTGCCAGGTTTTTGTCAAGTAGGAACTATAATGATCCAAAGGTAACTTTTCATTGCAACATACCTTTAAATGTTTGCCCAGTTTTTGTTGTTACTGGCTGGTTCTTCCTGGACCGGAATTTAAAAAAAAAGAAGCAAGCGAGCTAGAATAAAGTACTGCCTCTAGTAAAACCATGTGTGCGAGAGTGTGAGCATTTGTGTAATGATGCAAGAGCACGTCATAGCAGACAGGAAAAGCTGAGTTTCCTAATGACGTAGATGTTTTACTAAATATCTTTCTAATGACAGATTGATGGAATGTTCTTTATAAGATGTAGTCTTGCCTATGGCCCAGATCATATTCTGGAGTGACACCCTGCAGGGCCAGGCTTAATTCTGGCCCCTTTAACTTCTAGCGGTTGCCAAGTGAGCCTAGTCCTAAGTAGAAGGGGAGCTGTCTGATAGCCACCACTCATGCACGCATTTAACTAAGTGGATTGTGCCATGCCTGGGGCATACAGGTGAGTCAGGGACAGTGTGAGACCTTGAGGAACCAACATAATGGTCTGGATGATGGTGAACATGAGCCAGCACTATGCTGCTAGAGGGTTCGTGCCGCTCACAATCTTCACAGGCTGGGCATGCTTCAGGAGTCTGCTCACCTATTCATAAAGGCGCAGGGGAAGAAGATCAAGAGTAGGCACCATTTGAGCTGAACCTTGTCTGATTAACTTCAACTCAGTGTTAGAACCATACTGCCTATGTAAGTTAGACGACTTTCTAATATTTTGAAGGGAAACTTGATTATTCCCCCACTTTATATTGAGCAGGAAACTAGGTACAACAGAAAGCAGAGTCTGGGTCAGTCTGGCCTGACTTTGAATCCTGGCTGCCACCTGATAGCCATTTGACCTTTCTGAACTTAATATAAAAAATGGATAATAAAATCTACTGCAGAGTTGGTTGGTAGGGTTTAATGAGCTAGGTTAAGTAGCAGTACCTATTGGTTCCTCCTCTCTCCTAAAGTTGAGTGGCTTGAATAGCAAGACAGCTTATTTTGAGAAGTGCCTGATGAAAGGAGAAAGCAGGCTTAATTATGAATAAGGAGAGTAATAGTAGACACGGCTTTTTATGCAAGGCACTATTTTAAGTACTTTCCCTTTGCTTACTCAGTCCTCATACTGTGCTCAGTATTGTCATTTCATTGTCACTTTACAGATTTTGAGTCTACAGTGGTTACATAACTTTCATTAGCCCTGCCCATCTGGCTCCAGGGCTCTTAACCATCAGCTTGGTGCTGTTGAAGAGGCTAATGAAGAAATAATAATAATACGACATGTAATAATAATGACAGCAATAGCAATACCTTAGATTTCTACGGAGCTTATTCTCTGAAGAACACTTCTTTGTACACTGTTGCATTTTTTCCTCTTAAGGAGAAATAGGAGAAGATTAGAAACCAGGTATCCAGAGAGAAATTTACTTGTCCATCCTTACTAAGTATATGTCCTGGTTGGTTCCAGAACTTTTTCCACTTGACTCTTTTGTTTATAGAATGAAAGGTAGAACAGTTTAGGAAACTTTTAAGAAATAGTTGCTATTAAATTTTCAAAATATGAAACAAGGAATTAGTTATGTTGCTCAAGATCACATATCATGCTAGAGACCAATTGTGATCGGAAAGGGTAAATCCAGCCCCAGAGTCACACAGCTTCTGAGTGACTTAAGTGAAAGAGTTGAAAAAGTATTAATGTATCTATTTTGGGGGCCTCTTGGAGCTGGGGTATATCTTCATGTCTCCTGGGATTCTGCAAGCAGCAGAGGGAAACAAACCAGGCTAAGGACCCTCACTTGCCCATGAATCTTCTTTCCAAGGGTGGGCCAAGGAGGCCATACCTGGAAGGAAGATGATTAAGTTTGCCCATCTAAGGGATGTAGGGATCATACAGAGGGCCTCAGCTGCAGTCTTCCAATGCTAATCAGCTCTCTGAAAATTGAAGGCTCTGTGTAATTTTAAAGAGAGCAAGAGATTTGGGAAACCTAACCAGGTCTGACCAACAGCCTCTTGGGATTATGTGGTGTTTTGCCCTGTAGCCAGGGATCCAGTTACAGATGCCTGTGATTATGGCCTTTGCAAGCAGTTGTCAGAGAAACTCATAAGATTTCCAAAGGCTGCAGAAGAGCAGATGTGGAATTGAATTTCAAGCACTGTTACCCATAATGTCTTACACGTGGGCAGGGAGCGTTGAGGATTCAGGCTTCAGTGTTTCCCATTGTCCAGGATATGTGGGGTGCAGACACAAAAGCAGAGATCAGAGGCGTCAGTGTATTTTGCAGATCTTCTCCTGTTGAATCATTTATTCTTGAACTGTAGACCCTTTAAAGTGGTACTATTCTTCCATAATGATTTGCTTGCAGTGTCTGCTGTAGCCATTGTTTGTCCTGTGTAGCAAGAAGGATCTAACTGGCTTCTTTGCTAATAAGCATCACCATGCTAGCAGATAGACTGGAAAAAATGAGTCTCTGTGACCAACTTGAATTGGCTGTGCAGCAGACACTTTAATTTGGTATTGCTGGTGAAGTTCAAGGTATTCAGGCTTGCCTGGTTTGATATCTGCTTTTTACAAATCACATGACAAGGACTTTAGGTGACTATAGGAAATATTTTTTTATTGCTAATAATAAAGGACTAAATTGAAAGGAGGAGTTGTAATCATCCAACAGTTGCTTGTTATTGAAGCAACAGCTGCTAGGTTTCTCCCCACTGCAAATAAAAAAAAGGAAGCTTATTGAGTTAAAAAATCCGTTAAGCACTCATTAGGCAGCACAGAGATTTAAAAGAATCTTCCAAGTCTTGGCATACGTAAGAAAGAATATTTCAGCTCTCCTTGTATTGAGATGTCCTTTTTTAGAAGTGCTAGAAAGCACAACTTACACCATGTGACTAAACAAAGAACCCACAACCACCCTTAGTTGAACAGTGAGATAGAATTTAAGGTTTGCCTTTGTTTTCCCTAGAAAATCTGAAAGTTCTGCTCTTGCCTTGTTTAAGGTGTCTACCTGCTGTAGGGGAGAGCGGAGCTGGGTGTGTGCGAGCCTCACTGGAATCGCCATTAGGACACTCAGGCAGACTCAGTTGCCCAGGAGTGTGGAGGGTTAGTAATGATTACAACAAAGGGCAGAGGAAGAGCAGAGAAGTCTGTGGTCATCCACCAGCTGTGATGACTCAGTGAGCCTGGGCATCCGTTATTGCATTTATGAAATGAAGACACCGCCGTTTCTGTGCTCCGCAGAATGCTTCTGGAGAGCCAGATGGGCTAGCACTCCTGAAAGTGAGACAACATGGAAATCAAATGGAATTACATGAAATAACAACCTCCGTCAGCCCCTGTGGACTGCCTTCCGTTAAAAATTATCTCACTTAATCCTCACAGCTGCTCAGAGAGATGGCATGATGATGGTTCCCGGGTTAAAAGTTTGAGTAATTTGCCCAAGGGAAGACAGAGTGAAATGGACTGCTGTTGACCTTCTGTGGGAGCTTGGCTCTGTGCTCGTCCATTATATCCTCAAAACCCAAGAATCCAAATTCCAGAGTTGGTGCTAGTCCTCATCTTCAAGTCCTAAAAAAATGATCTTGTCACTCTTTCTCCATTAAGCTCTCAAGTTCTATGGCCTTGTAGACCCTTGAGAGGTAGCACAAGAAGGGCCTCTGCTGCTTGTTAGCTCTTTAACCCTTGGTCAATCTCATTTATCCATCTACCCCAAACCCCGGTTTTCCCATCTGTAAAAATGGAATCCATGCCCTGATGAAATCGTTGCGATTGTTCCGTAGACATAAATGTTCCTAAGTGCTTAGCAAAGACGGGGCTCACTTAGTACATGAGGAAGAGAAGGAAGATGTGATGAAGATGATGATTGTTACTGCCAAGGATTTCAGTGCTGGGCTCTTCAGGTTTCAGTTCTCTTTCCCTGGACTCAGGCCTGGCTAGGTGGCTTCCCACCTGAATACCCACTCTTGACCCTCTCTCATTCTACAAACACCCACTATAGTGTCCTAGAGTATAGTTTCTAAGAATAGCAACAGCTTTTGAACTTCTCTCATCATCCGTTCCCTATTTATCCTACATATACCAGTTCAAACTTTCAAGATCCTTCTACCCCATCAAATGAGACAGAGTGATGGCTGATGCTGACCTGCCTTCCTTTTGAAGGTCAGTGATACTGAGTCTCTGTCCAGAGTTAACTCTTTAAAGTCACCCTTCAAAGATTTATTAGCTTTTTTTTTCATCCCCAGCAGAACCAAGTGCTTTATGTCCCTCTATATTGCTTAAATAGGTACCATCTTATCACATTTCCTATGAACAGGTAGAGACAGTCCTGCAAGAGCTCCCAGATGCTGAAGTCAGACTCCTCCCTCATTTTCATGGTGCATGAAAGATACTTCCTAGCAATAGTGTTGCTCTATTTTTCTTTGCTTCCCTTGAGAAGTTATTAATCCTGGTTGGCTTTTCTTCCATGTGTACATCCTGTAGGGGAACTGGAAAAATCATAGGCCTCTATTTGAACTTTTTATTTTAATCTAAATTTTATGAAAATCCTGAGCTGACCAGCTTTTTACCTCCTCAAGTGAAATCTTGAACTAAGCATGGCATCTGCATTTATAATGTGCTTCCAAATAGCCACTTGGTCAGAGAGCCAAGTTGGCATTGAGGCCAGATGGTTTCCATCTAAACTAAGATTAATGATACCTTATTTAGCATGTAGAAGTAAAACACCTTTTCATATCATTACTTTAAATTAAGCATTCGATATTAAACTTAAGCCATTGAAACTGAATGAATGGGAATAATATAGTTCCCTTGTTTTAATTCTAGGGCTCCTGTTTATGTGAAGTAGTTCAGAGACAAAGAAATAGTCTAAATTAAACTGTATGATGATAAACAAAAGCTTGAAATTATTTAACTGATTTCCTGTTAATGTCAATTCTTTGAATTCCTCTAACATAACTGTCCTCCAGCATTTTGCTTCTGATCCATACAGATGGAGAAATTCCAGTGACTTGTTTGGTTTTCTTTCACCTAAAAATCCCATTAAAGTCTTTGATTAGATATACTAAGTTGGAATATAAGTAAAAAAAAAAGTATTTTTATTAAATGAAATTCCAAACAGCAAATTTTCTGGCCTCGCATAAACCAATCAGTCTAGTGCAGTTTAAACACTTATAATGGGCGTTTAAGTAGATGCATCTTTCTACTTGACTGGTTCCTGAAATCTGAAAAGATTCCAATCATGGCACCAGTTGGTTGTGTTATCTTGACCTACAGTGTAGGCAAATGACCAGATTGTAATAAAAAGCAAAATCTCTGAACTTATGTCACTTTGGAGCCAAAAAAAGGGTCTTTTTGCTTTGGTTGAGAGCAGTTTTCATCTCTTTATTTTACAGAATCAGACTACAAAAGAGAGAGGAAATAACCTAGCCTTTTGTACTGGGTTCAAGTTGATCTTCACAGTTACACTGAGTGTACCTTCTCAGAAGGGCCTGCTCAAACCACTGCTCTCAAGAAATACTTGCTACTGGATTGTAGCTTCTAGGAACAGGCAATATAGTCTGGGAGTATGAGCCCCTGTGATGCTCAGCTTCATTGTTGAGGGATCACATTGTTATTTTGCTCTGTTACAGGACAGGTAGCTAGCAACAGTCTTGCTATCAGGGACCCAGACTTCCAGATGCAGTAGAATGTTGCGATGTTAGAAGCCTTGTACCTAAGTGATTCCTGGAAGACATTTCCCAGTGAAAATACATTCTCATCTTACTCCTGATCTCTTGTTGGAGAGGAAAGTGCTTGTGCCAGGCAGAGGCCCTCTTGGTTAAGAAGCCTCTGGAATACACATGTCTGGACTCTGTTGTGTACCTCTGTACACATGCCTAAGCTCTTAACATGGGTAAATGTGACTGTTGGAACTGGAATCGCCAAAATCTCCATACCAGAATCTTCCCTCTTAACAAGAAAAGGAAATTATCAACTGAACCTTGATTGAAGCATCCAATTCCAAACCTCACATGGCCCGTATCAGAGAAAACCTGGACCCAACCTCATTTAGACTCTGAATTAGCAGAAAATGATTCTCTCCCCTCTTCTTCTTTGCCCCTGAGGCCATATATTTTTCTACTCTTTCTAAAAAACCTACAGTGTTCCTTTCATTCTTCCTATGGTTAGCCTCTAGTTTTTGTCAGGAAGATAATGTGCTGGCATGTCCTTTACATTGATGCTCTAAGCAGGTGAAGTGCAAGTGGTCATGCAAAAAAAGGGAGCATCCTCCATGCCTTTGTGGTTTTGCCCAAGTTCCTGAGAAACTATTAGAATTTCATGATCTTGGTGTTTGCCAGTTGAGGTCCAGCCAACATCTGTACTTGACTTTCCCAGAGGGCATGACAAGGAAAGAGAAAGGGAAGAGTTCAAAGAATTGAAAGCAGGGTTTTCATTAGGGCAACATTTGGGGTCAGGTAAACATCTTTTTCAAGTTTTGTTGAAAAATTCCAGGAGGCCAAAGGCAAAAATTTCCAGAAGATTTGTTTTAAGGAGTGTAGTATGATGGGAAGTTCACCTTAAAGAAAAAAAAAGTGAGACAACTGAGTATGATATTTCTTAGGGAACTCTTTTAAAGAGAGAGGGACAGTGAGAGAATCAATTTCATTTAGTTTTCCATGTTGCCTTCGTTGCTGGGATACTTCGTTGTATATGTGGTGCTGGGGTTTGAACCTGTGCACTCGCACATGCCAGGCAAGTACCACAACCACTGTGCCACCGCTTCAGACCCTTAGGGAACTCTTAAAACAAACAAAAACCAGAAAAGTAAAAAGATACTAAAAACCAAAAATTTTTTCATTTGGAAAGTATGGATAATCTGGAAAAGAGTGATTAGGGAAAATGTCTTCATTGCACATAAACTACTTTTCTTCTTCGGGTGGTGAACTTGTGTTGTGTATGCAGACACTATGGACTTGGCTTGGGAAGAGCAGCATGCCTGACCTTAGGAAGCCAGGCTTATTTTCCAAGGACCTGTATAGTGTAGCACATAGTCTAGTTCTTCGTTGTTTCCTTTTGTGTTCTCATTTAAGGAAACTTTCTCTTTCTTCCACTGAGAAATCAAGGGGTAAGATAAATGCCTATCTCTGGGAAATATCTTCCAGGAATCATTTACGTACAACGCTTCTGACACCAGGTCATTTCACTCCATCAGGAAGTCTAGGTGCCTTTTTATAAGAGCTCTTATTTAAGTTTAAAAAATATTGAGAGGAACAGTCTCCTTTGACACCAAGTAAATTAAACCAGAAGTCAAGCTGCAATGGAAACTATAGAATTTCTGTCCTGGAGATCTTCCAATGTAGAACATAAAAATTAGTTCACTTAAGTAAGTATGCTTGGAGATGTACCAAAATGGCCTTTTACAGGGTTCCAAGTTTATAAAACAACTCATGTTAATATTCATAAATCATTAGAGCATAAGTAAAATCCGTCCTTTGTTAAACTGTCCTTTGATTCTTAAAATGTTTTGAGTTCTCCATATCTGGAGATGTTTTTGTTTCCCATTTGCATTGTATGGTAATGTTATGTTTCTTGTGGAAACTTGAGGTTCGTGAGGAGGAAGTAAGAGGGGTTGTCATGTTAGAAAATGATGTTTGACTTTTTCAGAGGATGGCATTGAGAGGACACTTGGTTTAGACAGAGATGACTTGATTGAATCAAACCCCCAAATAACTGTACTTCAGCTTGTGTGTACTTTCCAATGATCAGGTTTGCTGGCTTTAAAGCATCTATAAAATTCAAGAGCTCTTAGTTCAATGTCATTGGACGATAGTAACTTTAATAATACCTTTAAAGAATTAAGATTATCTTGAGCAAGATTTTAAAATCTGGCTCTGGTATGAGCCTAGCATGATAAAAAATAAAAAGTGAAAGAAAAGATTCTTTGTGAAATGCCAAACCACAGTAAACATAATTCTTGGTGACTTGCTGAATTTCCAGTGTTCTGTGGACCATGTTCTCCTTCTGCAGATTGCTCCCAGCAACCATGCCCAAGACATGGTGGCCAATCAGTTTGCCTCCCACCTCCTGACCCTAAGGAGGTACTGTTCAAAACCTTACGAGCACCTGTATGATGGACTTGGTTTCTTTTAGAAATGAGAAAAATTGAAAGCTGTGAAAGGTGCTCAGCAGACAGCGGATCAAAAGGCAAAACTAGGAGTCTTACTTTTCGTTTGTTTTTGAAGGTCATTTATAAGAACTCTAATTCCATTCTTTTTTGAATAAATACCTAAGAATTTAAATTAGAAGGTTAAGGGTCCACTCTGACTTTGTTCTAGAAATTGTAAGTCAGTGTAATATGAATGGGAGGCTTTCCCACTTTCCCAGGAACCTAGAAACTCAAATGTTTTCTTTCCTTTGTTTTTCTTCTCATTTTTGTTTTATTTTCCTGGTCAGGCGAGAACTCTAAGCTATAGCATTTGGATTTAGTGCTATTTTCTTTCTTTGTTCCATTTTTAAAGGGACCCATTCATTAAAATAAGACCCTATGTTTTAGTTCTTTCTGTCTTTTAACTTTCCTTTTATTTTAAATTAGTTCCTCCTAGTGGTGGTTTTTGAGATGTTTGTTTATTTACTGTGGAGCTAGGCTCTTTCAAATGAAATCTTGTGTATAACCCTAATATATCATGAGATAACCTGCCCCTGCTCTGGAGGTCTCTCTTCAGCCCTCCTCCTTCCAGGCTTCTGAGGCACATCTGAGCAGAGGAACCTGGTTTGTAATCCCTGGCAAGAACACAGGATCAGGAGAGGGTGTCTGATTTACTGTCCCTGGTACTGCCACAAAGACTTTTTTGGTCACTTCAGTTCTCTGGATTTAAGTTTGCTCTTTTAAAAAATGATAACCATACCAGACTCTCTCTGAGGACCTTCTTGCCATGACAGTCAGCAGTTCTGAGTTATATAGAGAACACCGAGTTTGCAACGTGTGAGTGAGAACAGAGGCCTGCTAAAAGAAGAGCCATCCCATTCTAGCATTAATTGGCTTTCAGTCCTTGCAAATGGAAGCTCAGGAATCCAAATTTAGCAGATTTCTCTCTGAGCAAAGTGTTTTATTTCAGTGAGGCATCTGTAACCCTCTAGTACAAAAGAACCTTGTGGAGAAAGGGCTTTTCATCTGTTGTTGAATTTTCTAGTAAGTTGTTATCTATTACTAACGATAGCAATTTTTCCTTACTAGAGAATATGGCATCTCATCACTTTTTTTTATTATTATTTTTATTAGTTGGGAAGTATGCTTCTGAGATCTAGTTCAAGAATCTGCAGTCAGTTAACACTTTTGTTCCGAGAATGGAGATGGTGAGTCCAAGGTCAGGGTTTGGCCGTCATGTGGGCCAGTTAACTGGACTGGGCTCTGTGGCCAGACTGCACTTTTAACCCTAAGCAGTTGCCTCTCACATTTGGGCCATTAGTTGCAGGGAGGGGTTAGAAAGGGTTTGGAAGTAATATCCAAACTCAGCCTTTCCTCCCGGGATCTTGCAGAGCCTTTATCCTGATAGAGGAGGGCTTGGCCATCTTATCTTTCCAAAAGGAAAATCTGAAATACTCTTAGGAACCAGGATATTTGTGTCTACCATTAGTGGGTCTCCCCAGTCTAAGGCAAAAACTTTCCAACTCTGATTTAGAACAGAATCTGTTGAAATAATGTTCCACAGTTCTTGACATGAATGTACCCTCCCCCTCTTTGGGAACTGGAAGAAGGGCTGGCATTGAGAGAGAAATTTGTTTCTGCTTTAATTTCATTGTTTCTGTCCTTGTTTTGTTTTCTTCAATTAGTTAAATACCATTTTGTGATTAAAATTTGGAACACTTGATTTCCATCTACAAAAGAATAGCACACAGGAATGTTATGAAAGTTGTTTGGAAAAAAAAAAATACAATCCCAGTGCACATAATTCCCTTAGAGTATGGTTCTGTATGAATAAATTTTTTACTACTAAACATGGGACAATTTGTCTTGTTTCTTACATAAGCACAGTAATTAATGTATGAGGCTTCAGCAGGATTTCATCTTCACCAGGGAAGCAAATAGATTTAGTTTTAATTTTTTTTGTGCAAAAAAACAGGAAAGACAAGTAGTCAGAAATAAAATCTCATTTTTTTTTTTAAAGAGAAAGAAAGAGATAGATACAGATAGACAAAATGAACTTTATTTAGTTTTTCATCTGGATTTTGTTGCTCTGACACTTGGTTGTGTATGTGATGCTGGGGTTTGAACCCAGGTCCTTACCTAGGCCAGGCAAACATGATACTGCAGAGCCACTGCTCCAGCCCCTCATGTACTTTTTTGATGAGAAAAGTGTTTCTGTTATACAAAATTCAAACATTACAGAATGCTCAAGCTTATACATTGCTGAGTCTGTGCACCACCATGCCCCCACCAGCACATCTTCAGGATATTCTTTTTTTCCCCTTGGTACTAGGAGTTGAACCTAGAGGTGCTCTACCACTGAGTCACATCCTCAGCCTTTTTTAGTTTTTTATTTGAGACAGGGTCTTACTAAGTTGCCCAGGCTGGCCTCGAACTTGCGATCCTCCTTCCTCAGCCTCTGGAGTCACTGGGATTCGAGGCCTGCACCTCTGTGCATGACTTTCAAGACTTTCTTGAACCAATTTTGAAGATGAACATAAAATTTAGAATTTTAAAACCTTGTTATTTTTCCCCCCATAGAATTAATTTGCCTCAGAGCAGTGGCTTCCAAAGTATATATATCAATGGGGAATCTTTTCTCCAAAACTTTAAGTGGAATTTTTAATGGGAAGAGAAAAAAATAAAAGCAGAAACACAGTGGCTGTAGCTGGTGAAGCCTGTTCACTCTGTCTACTGCCCTGCCCAGCAAGACTTCAGGGTCCCTGCACTGGAAGGCCCTCTCCTCTCCACAGAGGCACCTTCCATAGACCCCTAACCCTGCTACACTGGTGAATGGTGTTGGCGGTAGGCCTTGACCTCCTACACTACTTCTTTGAAGTGGGGTGTCCATCATGACATTTATTTCCCCATCATTGACTTTGGTTATTTTTTAGTTAAGTTATATATAGTTAGTTGCTACTTAAAAGCTAACCTAAGTCAAACCAGTATTTTTTTTTCCATCTTGAAATTGGACTTTTCCATATAGCTCATCCTCTGAGTTTAGCTCCAATGCCACATTTGTCTCTGCTTTTTAGTTTATGCCAAGAAGTTTTTCTCCTCGTGGACTTGAGTTTAAATCTATAATGATAGTACTTGTGTAGGTAGTGGTAGATAGGCATTCATGTTCATGTTGCTGGCAGGAATGCTTTTTATCCTTTATATCCCATTCTGGAAAATTGAGTTCTGTCTTCTCTTTTCTCACAAGGTAATAAAAAAAGTAATGCAGCATTATTTTATAATGTCAATAATGCTGGGGCATCTCTTTAAAATTTGAACAGACTAGAGTAACTCAAAGCCCTATAGAAGAAAAGTTTAATCTTGTATAAATGTATGTGCCCAAATTTGGGTCATCATTTGGCACTAATACTAGTCTTTGCCAGCATTAAAAGGTGTTCATATTTTCCCTAAGCATTTATTAAGCAATCGGCTATGTAGTTATTTGGCTAAGCCTTGAAGAGACAGATCAAACATCTTGTATGCACTAAACCCTTTAATACACACATCCCCACAAGGTAGATGTATTATTTTTTATTTTTCAATATGTAGTGGCCAGTTACTTTATAGTTACCCTTACCCCTGACTTTGGTCAGCTTCCTTATATTGATAATTTTCCAAAGTAAATTGCCTGCTTTCTTTTCCTAAGTTCTAGACCAATTGCTTACTGGAATCCGCTCTGCCTGGTGGCCCAGCTGAGCACATCAAACTTCTGCTGAGCAAATTTTCCTTCCTCCTCCATCTGATCTTATTTTTCTGGGTTTCCTATTTGGTCAAGACACATGTATTCACCAGTTGATACTCACTGAGAATCTGTCCTTCCTCAAGTACTATTCTAGTAAGAGGCATCCATACCTCACAGCCAAAACACAGTAAAGGACAATCCTTAGTGGTGCTTATCATCTAGCAGACGGAAAAAACATTAACTCCTATGTCTTCCTGTCCATCTAGATAGTTCGCTCCCTCTGCAGCTCACTGTCTCTGTGGATGGCATCAGCAATGGTGAGAGCCTTGGGGAAGATGGAGTAGCTAAGGAAAGCAGGCGGTGACAGAGACACACAGAGTGTGCTGCCCTTTCAGTTAGGGTGGTCAGAGAAGGAGGTGACATTTAAATGAAGGGAGGGGATAAGCCATATGGATATCTGATTTCAAGGGTTCTGCTTCACTCTGTTAGTCTTTGCCAGACAAGGGACCGAGTTAGGGTCGTTTTTGTAATGACCACAGCCACAGTTTGTTAATGTTGGCTGCGAGATGAATGAATGGACTTTACACAGCCAGTCAGATAAAGCACATGATTGTTGCTCAGTGCGGGTATG
This sequence comes from Aplodontia rufa, assembly GCA_004027875.1. NCBI lineage: Eukaryota > Metazoa > Chordata > Mammalia > Rodentia > Aplodontiidae > Aplodontia > Aplodontia rufa. The sequence continues at coordinate 10,288 of PVKS010009007.1, read as the reverse complement.
ACGGGGCTGTGTCTAGAGTGTGCACAAGCTCATAGTTATCACACAGGGATGGGTGGGACAGAGCTGCATGAGCCTAGAAGAGGCCTGGGAGAGGCACAGAGGCAAGAGGATATGCAGAGATGGCTTTGGTGGAAGCTGGCCCTAAGTGTGTCTTGAGTAGAGTTTAGTATCTGGAGTAGGAAGGATGTAGTTATGGAGCAATATTGTTATGGAAGCAGATGTCCTGGGACCTCAAAATTGAGTTTGGAGAACATGATATTAAAATTGGGGTCAAAGCAGGTCACAAAAGAAAGGGAGCCCAACATCATGGTCTGTGATGGGAAGTACTCTCCCCTTTCTTAAGGGGCAATGGATGTACATTTGTCTTCCTTATTCAGTGTTCTCATGATGTAATTAATATTCAAAGTCATTTTATTCTTCACAAAATCCATTCAGAAGCTGCCGTTACTCCCATGTAGATGATGCCGGCCGTCTAGACTCTGCAATGTAATTGCAGATCTGTCTTTTTTTGCTCTGCCTCACCAACACATTTGATGTCAAGGTTTTGGAAAAGCTCAAATATTTTGATTGTGTAGACTAAAACTTAAGATATGGATACTGCTGAAAGAGAGAGCAGAGATCCCTGTGCATTGTGGTGTCAATGATAGCCACTAAACCTTCATGCAGGAGGCCAGAAGAGAGAGATGCAGAGGGTCCATAGAGATAACTGAGCCAGATGCCCCACGAGAGAATCCATTTCCTAGGAGAAGCAGATAATGCTTTGTTTGTCTTGGTCTTCTTGTTCCTAGCAGGGAGGAGGGGCCCAGTCAGTATTGTTGAATAGAGGGTGAATAGAATAATGGATGGATAAGTGCTTTTATGCATATGTGAAATAACAAAAATGGCAAATTGGTAGGGAGGTTGGCAGTCCAAACACAATCTGTTCATTTCACCATGACACTGGCCTTGCTTAGATGCAGAAACTCCTGGGTTTCTTTCCTTTGGTTTCAGGAGACTTATAGGAAAGCTGTCTCTGAAATGCTGAGTTGACTTTCTTGATGGTGAAGCCCTTTCAGTGAGCTTCACCCATGTGATGATGACAGACTTCCACATGGAGACGTTCTGGTGGCATAAACATTTGTCATGGTCAGAAACCCTTGGAGATATTCCAGGATCTCTGGCAGGCAGTGAACAGGTTCACATCTGGGCTTCCAGGACCCTGGGAGCAGGGTCCCTATGCAGAATATGTACTTTGGCCTGTGTGTCCATAAATACTGTTTGGGAATCTTTTTAATGATGATTATTTTTTTTACTGTTAATCTTGTCATCTGTTTTTCAGAAACATTGATCTGTTATTAAAGTTTACGCTTAGATTTGGAATGCAGACTGTGAAGAACTGTGAAACAGGGCTTATCAGCAGTTATGGTCCTTGCCACTCACTGTGGCTACCAGTCTACCTTGGCTTACTCCCCAAGGGTGCTGCACTCACCCTTCTTGTAATGACTTGTGCTTGTCCATTTTCAGTCACCCTGCACTGTATGTTTTGTGCCCTACACTGTTATGTGCAAGAGACAGATATAGAGAGGAGTAAGCTAGAGTTAGTTTTGTTCTCAAGGACCCTGTAGTTTCTTAGATTTGTAACACAATATTGGGGCAGGGGTGACACTTATGTGAATGAACATGGTGCCAGCTGTGTGTAAATAACTGTAGCAGTGTTTTAGTGCTCAAATATGGCGCGCTGGAATGCAGCGTGGTTGAGTCTGACTTGTTGCTGGCACATTAGTTGGCTGTTCTGTTGCATGCAGATACTACAGTTGAAACTTTCCCATCGCTTCATGTCGATGTGGTAATGTTTGAATCAAGGAGTTTTTCCATCTTTAAGAGTAAAAGGAAGTTTTTGTGATTAGCAGCATTTGACTTAGAGTTCATGAGGTCTTTGGAAAGTTGAAATTGAGTCGTTCACCATTGTGGTTGAGTGGCAGAACAGGCGTAGAAGAGGTTCAAGTTCCCAGCATCTCACATGAGTGAACACAGTCCAGCCTTTGGCAACCTGCCACTTTCTGTGCTTGGTAGACAGGTTCATGAAATTTGACACCTTCGTGTCTTTCCTTGAAAACCTTGTAAGTTTCCGCTGTCCTTCAATGGTTGACCCATTTCTGTTAAACTGTTGTCAGATTCAAGTGTGAGGTGTCCTAAGCTAGTTGTCAGAGAAAGTATTCCAAGTGACACGCAACCCCTTTTCCTTTAATATCTACCAGCCTAATTTCTTTTTCTTTAAGAGAGAGAAAAAGAGTCAATTTTTTCATCTGGTTTTTGTTTTTCCGTTATTTGTTGTATATGTGGTGCTGGGGATCAAACCTGGGACCTCATGCTTGCAAGGCAAGCACTCTACCACTAAGCTACCTCTCCATCCCTACCAGCCTACTCTCTGAGCCACAATTTGTGCTTTGGTGCAGAAGTGGACCACTGCTCTTTGTGTTGCCTCCCACTGCCCTTAAAATATGGAAACACTTCCCCAGAAGTTTTTGTGTGTGTGTCAACAAAGCCCAGTAAAGTGGGATTTAGATAATTATTCCTTTAGTTGACTCATGTAAACAGAGCCTTAGAGAATGTTCCTACCAAAAATATAATGTGCCCTTCTTGGTAAGTTAGGAAGGAAGGTTTGTGAGAGCAGACAGAACTCAGCTTTGTTTGCTGTTAGCTATCTCCCCTGCTCTTCACCTCCATCCTTCGTTTCTTTGGGGCCCATCCCTGCCCCCGTCTGAGATGAATAAATATAATGGTTAAAGTCATAATTTCTTGGTTCAGTAAATTGCCTAGCCTTGAGGCCTGGCCTTGAGCATCAAAAGTCTTACGTTGAGGGCTGGTTACAGCGCTTGCCTGGCATGCGGGAGTACGTGAGTTCAAACCCCTGTACCACGTACACAGCGGAGTCTCAGAGCAAAGAAAGCCACATGAAAAACTAAATAAAAATTGATTCTCTCTCTCTCTCTCTCACTGTCCCTCTCTTTAAAAAAAAGTCCTATGTTGAAGCCCTTCTTGCATTTATTAATCTTGTGATTCAGCTTAAGTCGCTCAAATTCCTAACCTGAAATATGGTAATAATAAATGATGTCTGTCCTCACCCACACTCCATCCACTTAAGTCTACTCATAGTGTGGTCAAATGAGAAAATGAATTGCAAAGTGTCATAGAACATACTTGCTGTTTCGTGTAACCCCATTCTTGCCATGGGTGGCTGTAGTGAGCCATCTTAGCACTCTCCCTGTTTGAGGACAGTGACTGAGACTTTGTCCCTCTGTGACCCTCTTAACCCGTGTCAGAGGCAGTCTGGAGCACTGTGGGGCAACTCTGTTTATTACAAAGTTCCGTTTTCATTAAGCTAAGATTTATCCTTGTAACTTCCAAAGTAATTTCCATTCCTTGGTTCTGATTTTATAGAGTAACATGAAATAATTCAAATAGGGACATTTCAAGTCTTTAGAAATTTGTAACTTCGAAAGGGGTCTTACAGCTCTGCTTCCTGTTTTTCTACAACTCAATTCAATAAATAAGGGCCAATGCCTGTCACAAGGGTGCCGTGCTTAGGCACAGAAGGCAGCTATTGTTTCTCCTCCTGATTGCGGAAGTAGAGCAGGAGGGCATGCAACCCAAATAGAGATGAATGGGATGTAAAAACTTCTTAACTCCTTAATGTGCAGAAGCACCGTAGTTTTAATTTTATTTAAAGCTTGCTGGAATAAATAATGCCTGCATTTATTGGGCCATAAATAATTTAAGTGTCAGTACAGAGTAATAGCACACAACAGTGGAGGTGAAACAATGATAATGAAGACAAATATTTCTAATTTTTATATGAACCTGTGTATTTAATGATCACTAAGGGAAAAAACATAATTGCATGAAAAATGGGGGAATAGTGACATGGCTGCATGTTAATAACTCATTGTGAGCTCTGTTTAATGTTCTCATAGTTGCCACCGCCTGTCAAGGGAATCCTGCAGCATCTTCTCAGGGATTAAAGGTACCACACATTCTACACTGAGTTGCATATTAATTTATAGACTCTAACCCAAAAATCAGAAAAGTAGGCTGCCGTAAAGGCTGGAGCGGTGACTCAGCAGTTGCGGTTGTCTGAAATGTGTGAGGACACCAGTTTGAACCCCAGCACCACATACACAACGAAGTGTTGGAGAAACAAAGCCCAGATGAAAAAATAAATAAAATAGATTCGCTCTTCTCTCTCTCTCTTAAGGTAAAAAAAGGAGGATGCCCTAGGTTCTGTTCTTGATCTTCGTGCCTGAACTGTATGTCACTTTGAAGAAATACACACATACTCCTTTTCCTCAAACGTAAAATGAAACTAAAACTTTCTCCCCTTGCCTGCATTTGTCATTGTTAGGATTAGATGTGATAATGTGTATGGATTGAATCTTAACACTGCTTCTTCTGTGTCTTGAAACTTTTTGAAAGTTCTTTAAATAGCTCTGTGCCTGCTTCTTCCTCTTTAAGTTTCAGATAATACTAGTACCTGCCTTAGGAGTTTTGTGAGAAGTAAATGAGTTAATTTCAAAAAGTACATAGAACAGTGCCTGACAGTTAATGACTAGGACATTAATTGCCTTTTGTGAATTTTTGAAGACTCTATGACCTAGTATATTTTCAGCATACTGTGTTTTTTGAAATAGAAATTTTTTTTTAAGAGAAGGACAGTGAGAGAGAGAATCAGTTTTTATTGAGTTTTTCACATGGCCTTCATTGTTCCAACACTTAGTTGTGTACGTGGGTGCTGGGATTTGAACCCGCATACTTGCGCATGCCAGGCAAGTGCCGTTACTGCTGAGCCACCGCTCCAGCCCCTAAATAGAATTTTTTTTTTTTTATTAAAGTTCTGTAGTTTTACATACTAGTTGAGTTCATCCTGATAAACTCATCCATGCATGGAATTTGATTTCAGTTCATGATGTCCCCCTTTTCCCTCTTCTTTTTCCCTCCCATCCTCCTCCTCCTCTCTTGTTCTCTTTACTGTACTAGACATACATATACTTATTTATTTATATTTGACTGGTTCTTTTTACTTATATGTAAATGTGAAATTATATATTTATATATGCATATAACATGATTTTTTAAAAAAATTCATTCTGCATTGCCTCCCATTACCCATCCCTCCACTCTGCCTCAATCTGTTTCTTCTACATTACTGGTTTTTTATCTTTATTATATCCTATCCTTTCCTCCACCTTTCCTTTATTTTACTCCAGCTTCTGCATATGAGACGAAACATATGACCTTTGAGTTTCTAAATTTGGCTTATTTCACTTAGCATGTTATTCTCCATTTCCATCCATTTACCAGCAAATACCATAATTTTATTCTTTTTTATGACTGAGTAGAACTCCATTGTATGTATATGTATGTGTATACACACACACACACACCACAATTTCTTAATCCAGTCGTCTGTTAACGGGCACCTGGGTTCCATAATTTAGTTATTGTGACTTGTGCTGCCATAAACATGGAGGTGTTTGTATCACTATAGTATGACAATTTTAGATCTTTTGGGAAAATACCAAGGAGTGGAATAGTTGGGTCATACGGTGGTTCCAACGCTAGTTTTTTTGAAATCCCCATACTAGAAATAGCATATTTTTTAAAAAGTAAAAATAATACCCTATTTACCAACCAATCCCAGTTTAAAAAAAAAAAAAGCTGGTTTAATCTTTCATATTGCTTTGATAGTTTCCCAAGATTTGACTTTGCCAAAAAGTGTAATATTCATACTGAAAACTTACTCCTATGTGTCTTTTTTCTTTATAATTTTTGGATGAAAGTTAGTTATTCTAGGAACTGCTTTTAACATCCACATGAGTTTGGAAAGCTTCAGGTGGGAATCAGTATGCCACCCTAACTTCTCTATCATTGCAAGGGTCTTATGATTTGTCTTTTTCCAGAGGTTTACTTGTGCTGTATGTAAAAAAAAGAAGTTGAAAAAAAATGTTATCTTTGATTTTGAACAGTGCCAAGATTCAAGAACTTCTGTGACTCATTTAGCCTTTTGGAATATGAAATGTTGATCACAAACTCCATTTATAACCAACCCATTCATAATAATCCTAGTGATTTGTTTCATAGAAGCCATATCCACATAAAAATACTGATCATGATTTCTAAAGAGCTCAAATGAAATTCTGAAAAATGCTTAGAATTTAGCTAGAAATTAGCAAAGAACCATTTAAGAGAAAACAAATTGTAGTTTCCCTAAGCTAATGTAACAAAGGACTTTATGAGTTCAGAATTCAAGTTTTATAATTTTTTTTTTGTAAAGTGAAACCAGGTGACTTTTGTGCAGTATCTTTAAGTTATTTCTAATTAGGAATTATTTCTTTAGATAGAGGAGCCTTTGAGCCACCCACTGGCTTCCCAACCCTAGGAATTGTTGGATCAACATTGGCATTACTGATGTTAAACTACTCATCAGGATATAAGTTGGTCATTTGTATCTTGCTATTACATCTTTTCATTGTCAGCCCCATTTGAAAGTTTGATTATAGAAAATTGGCATGGGGGTATTTGGGGAGGTGGTGACTGCTTTTGTAGAGTGGAAAGGGAATACTTTTCAAGAGTATGACCAAATAGGGTGAAAAGGGCATGAGTCAGAAGCCCTGGATCCGTGTTACTGGGGAAGGAAGGGTCTCTGTTTCCCTTAAGCTTGGTGTCCTCATCCATCAGTGGATACAATGCTTATCTGGAAAGGTTGGAATGTGAAACCTGAGACATTCTAAGATGTATTATAAATTTGAAACAAATGATAACTGTAGTATTTTACATTAGAAATTTGTTCCATTTAGTTTTTTAAAAATTCAGAGCAATGCTGAAGAGATATTTGGGGATTATTTTTGGTTTTTTTTTTCTTGCTTATTAGTAGTTTGGACTATGTATTAGTACGTCACTGTTCCTGGAAATTGGTAGTAATATTCCAAGGCAAATTGAACTATTGGCCTGAGAGCCAATATTTGAGGAAGCATCACATATTTTAATAAGACATAAAATTGCATGGTAAGTTGTCTTTGTGTTTTTGTTGTTGCTGTTTTAATGTAACCTTTCGTTCAATTTTTTTCTCTAGGTGGCATCTTTCTGAATTTGCTCTTTGAGACGTCACAGCATTCCTGCAAAAACTATAAAATAGGTAAATAAGTGAAATCAGACACCCTTATTGTTGGTGATTATTTGGAAACACTTTCTAGGTGGGTGCAACTTCCTAATTGAGAAAGATTCCAAGTTTTAAACTTTTGGATCCTATATGGTAAGCACTAGTATTTTCAGGTTAGATGTGAATACATTGGTGTTGTAAAGGACTCAGTGAAGTTTCATAAATGGCATTTAATGTGATTCTGTAATTTCTGTGCTTCAGTTCTGACATTCTTTGTTTTATCATCATTCATGAAGATGATTCAGAGCTCTAAATAACAGCCTTAATAGACTTTAAGTTGTCCTCTTTTTTTAAGCTTCTTTAGACCATTTTACAATTTGTTATCATTTCTCTTAGAAAGAGGAAGTAGAAACAGCCAATTCGAATTACCCAGTTTTATTACTTGATGATAGTTCATGTGGAAGAATTTCCAAAGTAAAAGTTGGAAACAGTTATCTAATAGGTGATTTATATTAACTGAATAGGTTTTAATTTATAAAAGTTGTTTTTGGAAAATATTCGTGTTTTAGTCAGCTTTTTCATGGCTGTGACCCAAGGACCTACAAGAACAATTTTAGGAGGAAAAGTTTATTTAGGGGCTCATGGTTTTGGAGGTCTTATTCATAGAAGGCCAGCTCCTTTCTTTGGGGCTCCAGGTGAGGCTGAACATCAGGGTGAAAGAGTGTGGTAGAGGGAAGCAACTCAAGGCATCTCATCAGGAAGCAGAGAGAGAGAACTCCATGCCAGGTATAAAATATATATCCCAAAGGCTTATCCCCAGTGACCCACCTTCTCCAGCCACACCCTACCTGCCTTCAGTTACCAGTTAATCCCTATAAAGGAATGAAGTCACTGATTGGGTTAAGGCTCTTATAACCCAATCATTTCATCTTTTTGCATTGTTTTACATGTTGAGCTTTTGGGGGACACCTTTAATCTAAACCATTACAATTAGTAATTGAATAATCATCCTGCGATATACTTTAATGCAAATCAAGGCAGTGGGTGGTTAAATAATTGTCCCTAAGGAATATGATCCAGCTGCTCAAAACAAGCGATCTGTTCAACCAGGGTTTCTAGGGGCCTTTTATAGCCATGGGGATGAGCTCAGACCAAGGACCCAGGATGTGTGTGGATTCTGGAACAACTGATGACCTTTCCAAGAGGGGCGGCGATATGCAGGGGATGTACATAGAGTCTTTTCACAGACTCCATCACATTTGTAGAAAGGTCATCTTTTTGGCTTATTGATTTGAGGAAGGAAGAAAAAATTGCTCTTATGTCACATTTTGGACTATTGACTTCTCAGATGTCATTCCAGTATTCTAATAGCTAGTACTATTTCGGTTAGGAAGCTTGGGTCTTTTTTTTTTTTTTTTTTAATGGGAACTGTAAACACTTGCAAGATATAAAATGATTAGAGCAGAGTTCATTTTCCTAGGAGAGTGAGGGGTGACTCAATACAAGTGGTATCCTGAGCAGGCTCATCATTGACACCTTATCAAATTGAGAATCTTGGGGCTGGAATGGTGGCTCAGCGGTTATGGCACTTGCCTCACGTGTGCAATGACGCGGGTTCAAACCCTAGCACCACATGTACAACCAAGTGTCAGAGCAACGAAAGCCACATGAAAAGCTAAATAAAATTGATTCTCTCTTTCTGTCTCTCTCACTGTCCCTCTCTTTAAAAAAAAAATGATCTCCATATTTTTTAGTAGGAATGGGAGAAGCTGATTTTCAGTTAACAATGATTATTAATAGAAATAGGAATCTTTCCTGTATGTTAAAAATAAGGAATTTTTTTACATGAGATTTTCTGAACCAAGTGTTCATAAACCTGTTTAAAATTTGGCTAGCCATGTGTTGTTCAATTCCAGAATTTCAGGTGCCTGTCTGCCTGGCAACATGGGATTGACAGTGGAGCCTGTTTGCTCATGTTGTTTCACGAGGGACCATATTCTCAACAGAGACAGTTATGTACTCTAAGGAGTGCGTGTATGTCCACTCAGAGCACTGTCACTTGAGTGGGAATGGGAGAAATTGCCATATTGCTTGTTATTTTACTTGAGCGTAAAGTTAAGCGTACCTTTGTTTTTCATGTATGCTGGTGATGGTTGAGTCTGTTCATCCTGGGTGGTGGTCAAATTGTTTAATCCTGCTCTGGGAGTCCCTTAAGTCCCTGTCTCTGAAGAGTTAGTCTCATAAAATCAACTTTTTCTGTGTCTTGAATTGTTGTTTTTTTAAGTTGTGAATCCATTCCATAAAAATAATACAAAACTAATCAGGTCAGACACGCACAGGAACAGACATTCTGAATTAATGGCATCTGAATTATAAACAAATATGATCTTATTTCCCATTACATACATTGTATTGATAGGGTAGAAGATTTCTTTTAATTGCAGTTTAAGGAAAGCATTGACGTCTGGCAGTCCCAGGGAGGCGTCCCCCTCTTGCAGGACACGCGCTCAGGCTGGGATCCCAGCTGGCTGTGTGGTATCCATCAAATGTATGCCTCGGTTTAACACAGATATCCTTACCTGTGGGTGATCTCTTCCTTCTCAGGTGGTTTGGAAAATTGATCAAGGTAAAGAGGGATAATCCGTGGTACTAGATAGTCAATGAGTATACCCTGGCTGGCTCCCTGACACTGAGTCTCACGGAGTGTCCCTGAATGTGGAGTCTGAGCGGTTGCTCCTCAGGTGCTCGTTGTGACTTTTAGAGCAAACATCTCTCTGTCTGTGCCTCATTTGGCAAAGTGGCAAGAAAATACCTTCACTGTTCTGCCTGCCTGCTCAGTGAAAATTGCAGGAAGGCTTTGAAAAATGGGAATTTGGGTGTGTGGTTACTATAAGAGAACCATTACAGGCAGATTTTTCTTTCTTTCTTTTTTTTTAAAAATCTAGTCAGACTTTCCAGGCTTGAATTCCTGCTCTACCCCTTAAAATTAGGTGTGTGACCTTGAACAAGGTATTGACACACACTCTGGTTTTCACCTACTTCACAAATTTGCTAGGAGAGTCAATGATGTATGTGAAGTAGGGCATAGGAAACTAACACCTAGTGAATCTCAATAAATGTGCTTATAAATTCGTCAAGACCCAAGAAAGAGAG